>JAFVLL020009586.1:0-25289 GCA_021397915.2 Tor tambroides | reverse complement strand
GAAACACATTTTACATAAATCCCTTGATGTGCAATAAAAACCTCACATGACTTTGCCTCAATAGAGGATGTGATTGGATAACTGGACTCATTGTATAATCATTAAGAGTTGGTTGTAACATTTTTAATGAACTGTTACAACTATCCCCGCCCCAAACAGCCATAACATAGCTAACTGTTTTAGCATGTGGGGTTTAAGTTAGCATGAATGCAAAGTATCAAATTAAACTAGAGAAACAGGTACTTTAGGTTAAGTCAAAAGACTGTATCTACAACACAATGATTGCTAGGCAAAAAATAATCTTATTGAAAAATATTGGTTTCTTTCCTGAAAATCAGTTTTTTGGTCATAAAATCTACAATGTTGCTCACATTCACATGCCACTTCTTCTGTAACATTAAAAATGTGAATGGAGTGTATGATATTGATGACATGACCACAGCTCTTTTCTGACTTGTCAAACTGACCGTGTTACAACTATAACCCAGTGTTACAACACTCCCTGGTCTCCCCTATATTTTGAATGTTTTCAAAGGAGCACAAGTGTAGGCTAAATGTAACCACGTCTCTTATGATCCACGTCAAGTGCAGTGCCATTAAATGCACTTCTTTTTTTAACTTTACTTATTATCATTTTATTTATTGAGCATCTATTTTTGAATCTGTCTCATCAAAACCGTCATTACTTTTTTCCTTTTTAAATTCAGAATGTTTTATTTAGCCTATTGAATGTTCAGACCCTCTGCAAGATGAGGTGCGGTTTTCATGGTAATTTCAGGCTCTTTTCATATTGGGGAGACTAACTTTTGGCCTTAGGTCAGTATAGCCTAGCTCTTGCAGCTCTAACGATGCACTTCATTTTTTATTGATATGCAATATACGTAGGCTACTGCTTTGAGAAAACTGCGTTAAAAAAAAGAAAAAGAGTGACTTAATTTAATTAAGAGCATGATTAGCCTAGTTATTGAGAAACCCAGCCCATGTCGTGTTGTGGTCCTCCGACTTTTTGCAGGACAAAATATAGATTTAATTAGTCTACCACGACATTTTATTTATGAATAGTAAGTTTTAAGGGCCACAATACTGGTTTTAGTAAGATTTAAAAAAAAAAAAAAAAGTGGCCTGCATGGTTATTTTTTGTTTGATTTGGTTGGTTACGGAGTTGAAGCGCAATTCTTTTTTCATTTGTGTGGGATGCACCGTAGAACCGCTAGGTGGCAGTAATGTGGTTAAAAATGTTACAAAGTTACAGTACGCTTTACAGAGTCCGTGTCAGCCATCAACACATCAACTGGTGAGCCCACTTAAAAGCGGAAAGGATGAAAAAGGGAAGGGAAAGCCTATTTGTCAGTTTAGGCCAAAAACCGACGATGATTATCTGGTTCTTTTTCAGAGTGTCGCCTGTGGTTTACACTATGACATTTATATTGTGCAGGGACCTAAACGTGCACGACATTTTTTGGTCTGTTGAGCAGACAGAAAAGAGTGTTATTAAAGTTTATTTAGGCCTACTGGAGCGCTGTATATAAATATATTAGAGACTGAATTTCATAAGGCATTGAAAAAAGTCCTAGAATATAGGATAACAGTTTGAGAAAATATTTTGAACTACTGAATTTATAAATCAAATATCTTATTTGATGAGACAGACGAATTGCATGAGGTGCTAACATGACCTCTGAATTTGGTCTCCCTAGGCAGCTGTTCTGTAAGTGTCACAGATTGCTCCGTCCTCGCAATCGTTTCCAACAAACATTTCATGAACTACAATTTTTATATTTTTTATTTCTACCCTAACTTTCTTTTATAACGTCGACGCTTTTATATCTGCAGTGTTTATCAATTAACTCCTGTTAAACTATTAAGGCTACAGACTAAACTACAGTCTAGAAAAATATTAAACTAAAATATTTTTAATTACCGAAATGCCTGTTTTATGTGCATTTTAATTCTAGTTTAATAGCGGAAAAGACGCATCTTTAGCCTAATGGAATTGAAATTATTATGGGAAACGGAATATAAGAGAAAATATGGTCACAAAGCATGCTGAGCATGAAATCTGGCATATCCTGGGGAACATATTTTAATCTAACTGAGGCACAGACTGGGTCTTGGGGTTTGTAGATGAATAATGAGCATAATGAAAAATGAATTCGATGCCCACGTATTGTGGCGCAGCTTGTCATCTACCCATAAGTAATGACGAATTCAAACAGGTTGCAGAGATTATTCTGCTTTTATATACGTTAGGAGAATATTTACATAGTATCCATAAACGGATATGTTTGGAATTCCTGACTGAGAAAATTTAGAACTCGAACGTATGAGATTTTGTACAAAACGCAAATTTCGTTTCACCCCCTTTTTGTAAGCATATATCATTGTAGGCTATTTATAGACAATTTAGGGTTATTTTTATGCCAGATAAATAAATGTTATTAAAAAAGTCCATGCACCTGCCGAGTTCTAGAATAACCTAGCCTATTTATTCATGCTGTGTGCAATGCAAATGAATACAAGGATATTTACAAATGTCGTGAAATATTTAAATACGTGCAGTGAACTATATTGTAGCCTCTGTATGTTAAACCGAGGATTAACTTTGACTAAGCCTGAATAATGTTAAAATAATTTGTCTCTAATCGTGCTGTGCAATTTTGTAAATACTCACTGTTGCTTTGTGACCCGAAAATGTCTGTTTTCAGTCTCATGTAACCTACCTATTATTTGATGTGTCTGTTTATTTAGGAAATTTCGATTTGTTGAATACTTTTAAAGAAAACGATTTTTAATATTTATTTTGTAGGATTTTTTTTATTTTATTTCTGCTTCTATGTTAGCCAATGAAATAAAATAGCCTATTCATCTGGTGATTTGATGCAAAAAATATGCCAGTGAATTTCTTTCTTTCTTTTGTTTATTTGCGATATCATTGACTTTAATATCTAATCATTATTTATTTGGATTATGTCTTATTGTTATTGTGCTGGTTATTTTAAGCAACATTAAAAAAAATAAAATAAATCATTTAATGTAGTAAGTTGTGATGTTATTTGGTTAATGCGTTGTCAGTTTGTTTCCACATCTTTGAAAAATCCTCAGATTTATTAGTTAAATCGTGAGGGATTTAACCTGTCATATAGCCTATACGGATTTTTATTTCATCAGTATGGTTTTTGTCATTTGTCGCGAATGTCAGTTCAATACACATGTTAAGGCGAGTTGATAACAGGTACTTGCTGTTTTCTCCCTTCTGCTGCTTTTCTCGGCTCTAAACTTCCCGTAGTTCCTGGTTACTGACATGCTGATCACGTGATTATGGTGCCTGGATAAATAGTTTTTGGAAGCCGCGCGGGGGTATACTTGGAGGCTCATTCACGCACAGCGCTGCGACTGCACACGATAACAAATGCTCGAATAATGAAAACTGAAAACTCGTTAGTGAATGCATAGACATAGTGCTATTCATAAGATCCAAAAGTTCATATCGCATGCGGACCAACTACGCTCCATGAAAAGGAAATCGAGGTCTAACCGAGTGTCCAGTTAGACTTGAAAGCGCTCTGAGGTCTAGACGATTTTTGTGTTATGCAAGTCCAGTGTGATTCTTTCGAGTGTTTTTTCGTTTCTTAAGGTAGGCTACATTTTCTATGCGGCACCCGGACGTGAAGAAAAGATATTCTTGGCTTCCAGAGGACGGGAGTTTTGTAGTTCCAGAACGCACAAGTGACTGAGAGGACACGCTGCTTGTGTTGGGTGCTACACGAGACTGGACACGGAACGCGAGAGAGGAAGACAAAAAGACTCTCCAAGGATGACTCTGGGGACGGACATGTCGGACAGTTCGGCTCTGTCCGACGACGTGGACATCGATGTCGTTGGAGGGGATATTGTAAAAGAGGGTAAATATCTTAACCACCATCACAGTTTTCACTTGGACAATGACTCCGATGACAATCTGTCTCAGAATGCGGGGGAGGGCGCAGTCTCCCCGGGCCAAAGCAGCTTGGACTGTCCGGCTGACAGGGTCGGGCCACGGGATGACAACAGAACCGGTACGTTAACAGGGGATAAACCTGGGAAAAATGCATTGGTGAAACCCCCTTATTCTTATATAGCCCTGATAACCATGGCTATCCTGCAGAGCCCGAAGAAACGTTTGACTCTCAGCGAGATCTGCGAGTTCATCAGCAACAGGTTCCCATATTATCGGGAGAAATTCCCCGCGTGGCAAAACTCTATCCGTCACAACTTGTCCCTAAATGACTGCTTCGTCAAAATACCCCGTGAACCCGGTAACCCGGGCAAAGGCAATTACTGGACCCTCGACCCAGAGTCCGCCGACATGTTTGACAATGGGAGTTTTCTGCGCAGAAGGAAGCGCTTCAAAAGACACCAGACCAACGAGATCCTTAGGGACGCGGGGGGATTTCTACCTGGCTTCGGCTACGGACCGTACGGTTACAATTACGGCCTACAGCTGCAAAATTTCCACGCGCATCACCCCTATCACCCACATCACCCGGGAGGCGCGTTCCCTTTCCAAAACGCACCTTGTGCTCTCCCAACGCCTTCCTCTATATTCTCCACGCCACACAGCTTGCCTTCGTTTTTAGGTACCGAGCTGAGAAAGCCTTTCTATCCTCAACTCAGCCCGACTCTTCCTGGTCTGGCGCCTCTCAAAACGGACACTAATGGCCCAAGTCGGCCTTCCTTCTCTATAGACAATATAATTGGTGCGGCTAGCTCACCAGCTTCGCCGTACACAACACAACCGGGTGGACAGGCTCAGATCTTGGCCATGCTGACTCCCACACTTGCTTCGGCCACGAACCACTTGAATCTAACGCAGGAAACGATGCTTCAGCCCCATTTTTACAGACTTTCTCGAGCAAAACGTCAAGCCTTAACAATTGCCATTTCTAGAGTGGCAGCAAATAGAAAGTGCAGCAGTCCAGTTTAATATGGTTGTTTCGTCCTTTGCTAAGGTAGGATTTACACTTTTGCAAGATTAAAATGCCGCCCGTTTCATGTTTCTGAATTCTTAAATAAAAGGATAATTAAGTATATTTATGAACTGTAAATATGTAAGATTTTGAAGAGAGAAACAGGCTGAAGAGAGAAAATTAAGACCATGTAAATAGTAAGCTAAGATTTCACCTTTGGACGGCCAGTGGACCTTTGCCGTTTTGTCCAGAAAGTCAAATAGTTTGTACTCATTGACATGGAATATCCTCTTTTGGTTGACTTAAATGAAGATTGTTTTAATTATTTTGTTGTTTTGTATATTTTGTGAGTTTATGAAAAGCACTGTCAATACCGAGACTTAAAACTCAGGATTTACTTGTTTTGAAAGCACATTGCCAGAGACAATAGGGGCTGTAAATAGATCACATAGGTTAACGTCCCACAAAAGACGTGTTCTGGTGAATTTTATTCTTATTTTATTTCTGTTGATAGATGATTACGTGGTTCTTGGTGTAAATCGCATTACCTCTTTCTGTCTGACTCTTGTTAATACATATTTCATTATTCCATTGAAAAAAATTATCTGTGAAAAGAATGTTGTTATATGTAAAGAGACAAAACAATGTCCATAGGTCATTTTTTGTTGTATTGGCAAGACAATAAATGTTTGTGAATTTTGAAGATGTTTTCGTTAACTTCTTTTCACTTTAGTCTTCAAACAGGCCTATCAGCCTACAGCCTAACAGCTTGTCTAACCTTTATTCACAAAATATAGCCTAATGTTTGAAGTTCAAACAACCGTGAGTTAGGAAAACCAATATTTTTAACCACTTTGTTTTTGGTTTAGTGTAATCATTTTCACCAGTGTATATAATACTAGACCTAATGAGACTATTCAAATTCAAAGAACAATAATATAATTACATTGTCAAAATGTTAGTTTAATGTTTGCTGCCATACTATATTATTTATAAAGGCTTTGGGCTAAATAGATTATTATTATTATTATTATTATTTTTTGTTTGTTTAAAGAAGAAATCAGTGTGTGTGATATTTTCACACAGTATAGTACGTTGAAGGCCCAAGGCACATGTTTCCTCTTGTGTAGCGCTTTGAGCCATGATAATTGACCAGTTTCTGGCAAACGACAAAGAGCTAAAGCAATGGGAACATCAACGCTTGAAAGCCTATAATTGAATGTGAGGGTTCTACATGGATACCCACGAAGTCTTTTGAGGATTCGTTGCTAATTTGTGGTAGCAGTTTTTTCATCTGGAATCTAATCCACAATAATGCAGCTTTTTGCCCATTTGATGATGTTGTCACTGAAGACCTTGTCCCTAAGGCCTGAATGGGCACCCAGCAAGTGGTCCCTAGCGAGACAAGCCACACACACATTTGCTTCTGAAAGGCGATCGTCTTAAAAGACTCTCGGTTGTCCGCTTTCATGTCATCTGTGTTGTCTTGAGACATGTACAAAAGAAGCAGCGGGAATTCACCGTAGTTCGAAAAACAGACTGATGAATCCATTTCAGAGTTGGCCGAGCACACGGTACTGTTCAGAAGGTGGTATAAAAAAGCTTCCTTTATTTACTTGGTTCGTGCGTAAATGGGTAAATTTGCTTCGTGGGGTGTTTTTGACAACTGGTTGTTGGGCATAAAGGAAGGGTTGACTCACTCACCGTATTTTTCTCTCTTCTTCAGCTCCGCAAATCCTTTTGAAGCGAATGCAAACAAGGTCGTGTTGTAGCCTATTTGTTCAAAACGTCGTATATTTTCTCACGTAAAAAACAGACTAAAATATTGGGCCATGTTTCATGAGAAAAAAAGTGGACCAAACTAATATTTGGTACTAACTAGTATTTTCCAAGTACTTCTGGACCACCAGCCAAAAACTGCGCGTGAAACTGAAGTAATAATTATATTATAGTTATCAACATATAGCCATATAAACATTTTGTATTTATAGGCTATAAAGGCATACCTTTATATTAAATTAATTTTTTAAGTTTTTAAAATTATAAGTACGAGTTGCAGAGTCTAGTAATTTGTAAATTACTCAATTATTGAGGATTAAGGTAAATTAATATAGCTAATACGCGACTTATGCATAGAGCCACTTTTTGGCTACTTAGAAATGTGATGCTTAGTCTATTGAAAAATTAAACCAAGGGTATAATCATCATAATATATATATTTTTTAATTTATTTAGCCTGTGTATGTATAAAAAAAAAATAGGGTGACTTTATTTTGAGACATCAGGCTGACTTGAGGGCAGAGGTCATGTGCGTCTCTAGCAAAGACTGGGCGATAAATGTATTGCTGGTCGGAGGCGACAGAGCAGCAGAGAGGAAGGAGCATTACACAATAGTGTACTTTTGATCTGTACACTTACAGCGAATAAAACTACTCGCGGCCTATGAATGAAATGGAAAGGAGAAAAATCTACTCCTAACCGCGCTTGCATGTAGTCGTGTTTACGCCTGTCATAATTTACAGCTAATGAATTTGTGGTGATTAGTTAAGTTTCAGAAAGATGGGCTCTTGATTAAAGGAGGCGAAATGCGAGATTGGCTTTAATGTAAAAAGGACGTTCATCTTCTCTCTTGACGTTCAGTACTTTTCAGTCTTGTTTTGTCTCTCCATGAGAAATCACATCACTCTCCTTTAATCGGATCGAAAGTGTAAATCATGGGTTACGGCCTTAAATCCCACTAATTGCCCGTTCATTTCGCTTTCATTTTTTTTACGTGTGGCGCGTTAGTTACACCATGAGGGGACCACCCACGGTTTCGCGTGGAGCAAAGCGTATCTCTGCTTCTTATCGCTGTAATTTTAAAACGGATATCTCTAAAACAACTGCGTATTTGCTTCTGGCCTGGTGCTTTATATGTTCTCCACATTTTGCGACGTTGTCAGCTTTTCTTGTCTGCTTTTCTGCACTGGCTCTTCATCCAAATTACGGGGTTCACACTGTTGCGTGCAGTGAATTTTTTTCAGCAGTGACTGTGCTGTTGATTATAAAATTTAAGTTTACCTTTAATGCTATCCGATCGATATTTCAATCAAATAAATGTATAGCCCACATGCAGAGTTACGCACAAATTTCTCTTTTTAATCGTTGTTTTAGGGGATGACGGTTTGATTTAGATTTCATTTAGATATTTCTATAACCATTTAATTTTACACAAGGCCTATATTCTAGATTTTGATCATTTTATAGTTAATGTCTGCTTAATGTCTGAATATTTTTAAGTATAAGTGAACATGAATAATTTTAATTTCTTAGGAGGCTTTTGTGCTCTGTAGCAGGCGCGTTTCAAAACTTTTTCATTTTAGAAACGGCTTTCACTGGACGCGTAAAACGAGTAGGCATCATTCAGTAGGCTATACATTAACAATATGTTTGTTCTCTTCAGGATAAATGGTGCATTAATTCTAAATTGTGTTGTACATTGATTAATTTTCAATGAAAAATGTGTAGGCTTATTATTATTTAATTTATGAGAAATTCAATTAACGAGCAAAGAATTTACACATGGCACTGTTTTTCATATTTTTGCGTTGAATAAAGCATAAAAGCGCTGACCATTCTTATTTTTTGTCATGATTAGGCTGTTTGCGGACCACACTCTCAGCCTTTCATTAACCTAATAAGCGACAGATAATTTCATATAGCATATAGCTATAGTTTCATATAGCCTAGCAAATGTCAGCTTTAAAAATAGTCATGAAATGTGTAAAATATCAAATAGGCTATGCCATGGTGTGGGCTATACATTTGGAAGTGGCAGTATATTTTTGAAAATTAATTTTCTAGCATATTATGATATTTTATTTAAAACGAGTTTATAAATAGTTTAAATAGTTTAGTTTTCAAAATTATTATTAGGCCTATTAAATCGTTGCTGTTGTTGTTTTTGGCTTGTGACGAACAACACTCCACTATCTAGTATTAGTGAGGATCTAGTTACAAGACCATAGCTTGTAAATCTATTTTAGTTCTATAGTTATAATTAGAAAATCATTTAAAGCGTCTTGATATTAAAAAGGAGTCTGAGATACATATTACCTTAGATGAACTGGGGCACCTGCTGCAAGAACAAGACGGTGCTGCGCGCTCGTGCTCGTGCTCGTGCAACATTTAATATAGGCCTAGTCTACAAGTTTATTCATCTCCGTGAGGCCGTTTTTTAAAAATCTGATATCGGGTCCAAACTGCTTCTTTTAATGCGCATTAACGTGATGTCATTATTATTATTTTCCTTTTTTGATTGTGTCAAATTAATGTATGCTAAAATAATGAAACCTGTTGACGCAATAGATAGTCAATAGATGTTTTATTATTACAATGTGGCTTTGGAAATATTGGCGCTCTGTAACTGTCCTAATCATATTGCTCGTTAAGACAATTATCAGTGGGTTCCACAATAAACTTTGTTGCTGTGTCTTTAAACTTTGCTGATCTCTCTCTCTCTCTCTCTCTCTCTCTCCCCTCTGCGTCTCTAGCATACTCTTTCATTTAAAGCGGTGAAATAAACAGATGATGGGAGCTCTAGTCCTCATTGTGAAGGAATGCCGTCGACCGAGTCCCCTGACACCCTGGCATGAAGCAGAGATGTACGGCTACAATAAATTAGGCCCTCCCTCTGCAGCCCAGCATCCCCCCTTCCATGTTTTTCTAGCGCACCGAGGAATCCTCTGCTTAATTAATTTAGAATGTGTAAATAAAGCAGAGATACAGGCCTCCCCTCTTCTCTGGAAACAAAATATTAACTTTGGAAGTGTTCGCCCCATCAACTTCGACTCACTGGGACTCACTGAAGGACACCTGCTGTTGCCCTGCCATCCCACACACAGAGAAACACACGGGCATCACCGTGATGAGCGATTACTGAAGAAAATTCTAAAATCTGTTCTGTCATCAGATGAGCACAATAGCTTCTTTATATGACCTAAAAATGACCACTCGACAAAAAGTGATGCATGGTCCGTATAATGACGGTCTCCATGGCAACATGCCCAACTTATCCTCCCATGTGTCTTCTCTGTTTGCGAGAAAACAGTAACGCACACTAGTCCAAGATGTGGCCGGGATATCACCGAAGCGGAGCCTGGCTTAGTGACGGTTTAGTGTTAGCGTTATGGAAGCCCGAGGACTTAACTTGTGACCCAAAAACTCTTAGTTTGATGGAGAGGGGCAGCTGTCGTCTGTCCACGAGCATGCTCCCGTTATCCGGTCAGGATACCATCACCAAAAAAAAGAAAAAGGGGAAAAAAAAGACCTAATGATTTGAATGGCTTATTCTCAGGTTTGCTTGACTATTCCCGCATTTTGCTTTACATGCAAACCGGACCTTCATGAGTGGCACACCTTTCAAAATGATTTTCTTCACAGGCAAATAATAACTATAGGATTCGCTTTTAGTAAGAGCTAAACAAACTCCAACACTTTTCCAATTTAGAAAATGACATTTAAATACAGAGGGTGCAACAAGGGTAGTGATTTTTCAATTTAGCTAGTCCCAAGAACCTATCAGTGACAGACTGAGAAAACTCTTAATTGAAATGTGGGGATGTACAGTCGCCTCAGATAACGGCATAACATTTCAGCTATAGTCTCCCTCTCGCACCCCAGAAGACAAATTTTCCCTCAGTGTGAAATTTTGAGGTCTGTCTAAACAAAATAATGATCTTTTGGTTTTCAGGACTAATCCAAACACGTTTCTCAACGGAGAAGCATGCATACCTTTTCATCTTGAAATTAAAACTTAATTCCCGTGTCACTCTTTACGGCTCTATTTTCCACTGTAAAAGAAATGGGATACACGTCTGTTCCAGAGCCAGGTGAAAGAGAAACTTTGTCAGTGTAGGCATTTCATATCTTCGTAAACCGAAGACTGTTTTCGGAAAGAATGGGAAAGTCCCGCGATAAAAATGAAGTTTACTATCCAGAGTGAAATGCGATCAGAGAGAGGTCGCGGGGCCAAACTTTTTAAGACTAATGTTTATTTAGAGAAGCGAGCGCTGTCTATGAGCCTCCCGCGCTCTCCTCGAGCGCAGCACTAATGTCTTTAGCAGAGCTGGCCGGACCACCGCGCGAGCCTCTACTGGCTACTGACGATGTGGCGGGAACCCCTTGAGGAGACTTGTGTATCAAAAAACGAGACGGACAAATCACAATATTTGGGTTCAACACATTTATTATTTTTAAATTTTAACCCTTACCCAAATGGACTCGTTTCAGAACCAACTGACCCCGTTGCCTCTACACTTTTAGATAACAGATAAAAGCCTGTTTTGTTTAACTGTGTATGTGCGTTGTTTGCAAGGAGATCGAGGCTCCATCGAACTCTGTGTTTTCTTACAGTTTGTAAAATTGAATTAGATACGGTTAGGAATCTGACCTCGTAGCAGACCCACACATATTTCCAACTCCCAGGTTCGTAGTGTTTTGGGGTGTTTTGTTTGTTCAGCTGGAATGGCCATCAAACAGCCAGTCCATGTCTTCCGCGTCGAACTCCCTCTCCGCTCTTGCCTCGCTCCCTCCTGAGACGGTTGTCCCCTCTCACGCTCTCCTGGCCGCGCCTCACCACCAACACGGATCCTAGGGAGGATAATCAGCTCTGGTGGAACACCTTCCAACACACATACAAATATATATGATGCTTTCTTTCAGAAAACACATTCATAACCGCTGATCTGCAGTAACTCATCGTTTCTGGCAGTTCATAGGCTACAAGGATGTGCTTAAAGGCTTGAACTGATTATTTGGGTATTTAAAAGACCTGAATTTAATGGAGAAAGATATTTATTAATCATATTAACCAGAACTGCACTTTTTTTAAAAAAAAGTCTATTTTAAAATTATATTAACACTCTTAAAAATAGAGGTTCCAATGTGAACTTTAAAGTTTCAAACAGAGCTTTATTCTCTAGCCGAAAATAAATGGTTATTTTAAAGAGTATGGGTATTTAAAAAACAAACAAAATTCTGTGCCTCTACAAAGTTACAGCATTGGCTGTATAGAGTTGCAGAAACAATAATATGTTGCTTACAGTTTAAGTGTTAGTGCGTTAAAACTATTGGACAGATGCCACACCACTGAGATAAGGCCATTGAGAGCACAGATTCACAATGGCTGGGGAGCAACACATACCAAAGAACATACTCAAGTGAAGAGGCAGCGGGCAGAGAGCACAGGATGAAGCCTCTCTGCACTTCACTCTCTTAGTGCTACCTTTATGGGACCCTGTCATGGCAGAGCCCCCTGCCTCCTAGATATGGGCCAGCATATGGGCACAATAGCTTTGAGTTCACCGGGTGACTCGAAACACTTAATGTTCCACCGCTCTCAAGCACCTTTCCCCCAACCCCACTCTGTATAGTATGGTGGTGTGAGGTAATGAGAGTTTGTGTGTGTGTATGTGTGTGTGTGTGTGTGTGTGTGTGTGTGTGTGTGTGTGTCTAAACAATACCAGATAATCCATTGCCAGATAATCCGGATTTGTTGCACCTAGTGTTTAACACTCTGGACAGATGTTGTCTAAATGTGTCCTGTCCAGTGATTCATTGTTTCAAGATGCTGCTGTGCTCTGTGCACCACTACTAATTCTTAAATGAACGGGATTGTTGTGTGCTATCTAAATGGTTTTACTGTCATTATGCTCACATTTGTAGATCTGTGTGCAGGAGAGGAAATGAGAAGGGGAAACTATTTGCACATTTTGGAATGAAGTCTTTCCCTCTGCTCCTGTTGGTCATCCCTCTTCTACACCCCAGCCAGCCAAAGCGAATCCACAAATGAAATGTTCTGGAACAAGTGAAAAGAGTTCTACATACTTTTATAAAATAACAAACATGGTGTAAATTAATTGTAAAAATATATTTAATAAATAGTTATATTTTTTTTAAATATGATTAATTTAATAAAAGTTAATGTATTATTAAAAATGTAGATAGATAGATAGGTAGATTTTAACAAAGGTGGGAAAAGGGAATATTATTTTAAAATGACCAGCAATGTTTTCTTAATAGTGTTTTTAATAGTTAAATATAACAAAAACAATTGTGTATATTTTTACACATCTGATTATTTGCAAATTTCTTTGTTTTCTGAACGCAACACAATTTATTAATTTGACAATAAAATATTAGGATTTATTAATATTACTTTAGTTTAGGTACCAATTCTCAATATTAACTAGTTTCTTATTAGCATGCACATTATCAGCATATTGGCTGTTTATTGTTATTATATAATATTAATGTATATATTATTATATAAAGCACATATTAATATTAAACCTTTTTGTGCATTTTAGATCCCTTAATCCTACCCCATACCTAAACTCAACAACTACCGTGCTAACTATTAATCAGCAGTAAATCAGGAGTTTGAGGCAAATTTTGTGGTTAATAGTTAATTAATATTGAGAACAAATATGAATATATATATATATATATATATATATATAGAATATTTATAATATATGATATAAATAATTTACTTTATAATTTAAATAATTTACACAGTCATAAGTACTCATACAACCATTCTAAGTTATTTATTTGTGAATGATTTTTCTGAGAAATATAAAAGCATGTTAAGGCTTAGCCTCACCCTTGTTACATCAACATTATTAAATGTTGTGCACCTCCATGCCATTGTTATAGACAGCAGGACATGATTAAGTTCACACATGTGCTAATATTAGTTTAATGGATAGCAGACAATGCATTTTTGTCTGCCTGATTTTTCCCTTGAGTACGTATGTGTGGTAGTTGTTGATGCTTTGAGGTTTACCTATGATTGTGTCTGTTTACACAGCTGACAGGTATGAGGCCATCATGCATAACATGGAATCGCACTTACTCTCACTAAAATACTCTTTCCTGCATCAGCAAACACCACAGGAGCTGTGGAGCACCGCTATTACTACAGCAACTCACTGCCATTTTCAATTTCTCACAACGAAAGGAGAGAGGAGGTGGAGACTACTTATCACTCTTAGAGAGAGTTTCTAAGGTAGTAACCTTACTTTAGCGGTTTTAGTCCTAAATACTGCTTCTCATACCCTAATCCTTTAAGAGAGGACTGTGTGTGTGTGTGCGCACACGTGTAGTTATATTCCCCTTAGCCTTTTGTTGCCTTTAGAGAACCTTTCCTAGGACTATTTTTCAGTCCTGAAGCACCATGTTATGGAGGAACAAGTCTTTTGTGGCGTATATGTGTGGGTTTCTTCATGTGCATATATATTTGTGTGTGTGTGCGGCCACACAGGGCTAAAGGTTCTGAAGTGGGTTGTGGTTTTCAGCCCCCAAGTTCAAAGCTGAGGAGGGCTGAAAAGCGGGAAAACATGATGAGACCTCTCTAATGCGCCTTATTTAAAAAATGTTAGGAATAAAGAAATAAAAGCTAGCCAGAAACAATGGCCGTCCTCCCTGAGAGGCAGCAGCAGCGGAGGTGAAGTGCCCTGAGATTGCAGAGCAGAGGCTCAAACAGAGAGGCATCTGGCAGTACAGGGGCTGCTTATAATCTGCCCTAATGATTAATGTCCTCTAGTAATTTTACTAAGGATTTCTCCTCTCTTTTTCTGTCATGAATGCATTGTGAGAGACCTCAGAGAAAGTATGCCTCTGTGTGTATGTGCATGTTGCCGGCAGAGAAAGTGACAGAGATGAGGTTAAGTGGGCTGTTTAGATGTAACAGATGCTGAGTGAGTGAGAGGAGAATGAAAGGACATCTCAGGGCTGTGGGAGGAAAAAGCTCAAGTGAAAATAATATAATTGCACAGGGTCACTCCATATCCTATGGCTGCATATGCATTTGAACCCGGAGTGTTGGATGTATACGGAAATACAGCTGATATCGAGGTGCAAAATCAATAATGTCTCGAATAAAAATAAAACCATCCAATGCCAACTGTCTAATATAACCTTCCTCTATTTTTGTTCCGTCTCACCTTCTTTTATTTCTGGGTCATCTTTTGGAGTAGGGCAGGAAGTTTTTCCTGGGTATTTATATGCCGTGGAGCACGAGGGAGGCCGACAGGGTGGCAGACCCCTGTGTGAGTAGCATGACGGGAGGGAAGAGGAAGTGTGTATCCACCAGTGTTTGTCTTCCCCTGCGGTCCTGCCCTGCTCTGTCACAGACGATTGTGGCCTGGGCAGATTGATGGGCAGCAACGGCAGGAAGCTGAAAGCTGGGAAAGAAAAAGCAGGTAAGATATATGCTGCTCCATCCTCGTGACTACATCTTATTTTCAGTACAGCTTTCAAATGTGACCCTGGACCACAAAACCAGTCTTAAGTCGCTGGAGTATATATGTAGCAATAGCCAAAAATACATCGTATAGGTCAAAATTATTGATTTTTCTTTTATGCCAAAAATCATTAGGATATTAAGTAAAGATCATGTTCCATGAAGATATTTTGTAAATTTCCTACCGTAATTATATTAAAACTTAATTTTTGATTAGTAATAGGCATTGCCAAGAACTTCATTTGAACAACTTTAAAGGCAATTTTCTCAATATTTTGATTTTTTTGCACCCTCAGATTCTAGATATTCAAATAGTTGTATCTCGGCCAAATATTGCCCTATCCTAACAAACCATACATCAGCGGAAAGCTTATTTATTCAGCTTTCAGATGATGTATAAATCTCAATTTTGAAAAATTGACCCTTTTGACTGGTTTTGTGGTCCAAGGTCACAAATGGTTTCATTGGCATGCTAAATAAGAGCCAAAGCATAGTAAAACTAAACATACAAGCACATTTACACACACATATTCACTGATTAAAAACAGGATGTAGGTAATAATAAAGCAGCATGATGTGTTTGCAATTTTATGCATGTTGCACAATGTTTCAGTTATTCTCCAGTTGTGGTCCTGTTCTCCTGGTTGTCATTTTGCTGTGGTAGGACTTGACAGCCAGATTTGAGCTTGCTGAGCTTCTCTAAGTAGGTATGTCATATTATCCTTTATCTGGTTGAAATGATTATTTTTAAACTGTAACATAGTAAAAAATATTATAACAATTTCAAAAAACTATTTTAAAATGTAATTTATTCCTGTGATAGCAAAGCTGAATTTTTAGCAGCCTTTACTCCAGTTTACAGTGTCACATGATCCTTCAGATATTATTATTATTATTATTATTATATGCTGATTTGGTGCTCGAGAAACATTTCTTCATATTCTCATTGTTGGAAACAGTTTCAATGCTCAGTATTTTTTGTGGTCACCGTGATACATTTTTTATTTTTTTTGGATTCTTTGTTGAATAGAAAATTTAAAAGACAAGCATTTATTTGAAACAGAAGTCTTTAGTAACATTCTAAATGTGTTTACTGTCACTTTTGATTCATTTAATGTATCCTTGCTGAATAAAAGTGCAATAAAATCCTGACCCCAAACTTTTGAACATGCACCACTATTTTTTTTTTTTTTTTTTTTTTTACAGTGTAATGTCATGAGTATAAATACATCTACTCCAGACAAAATGAGAATCTGTTCTCAAGATGTATAGGGGGTTGTAGGATACCAGTGTTTACAAGCCTTGTTATAGCCGTATCTGGGGTAGAGGATGCTATGGCAGCAATGCTATGGCAGCCTAACCTCAAGAAGACAAGTTAAAAACAGAGAAAGGGTAGAAATGACTCCCTTTGTGTTATATTTTGCAAGAGTCTGACAGCACAAATTTAGAAGAGAATTTGCACTTATTTTTTTGAAAATGTAGTTCTTGTCTTCAAGATTCATGAATTTAGATGTGAATCTGTCTGACAAACAGAAGATGATTAAGTTGCTTTGGAAAACACAATTCAATTAATTGTTGGATCATCCCGATTTCGTGTTCATTCTTTTTTTTTATTTATTTATTTTTTTATAAACCTTCAGAACTGACCGTAGTTTTACCATTTAACCTGTGCTGGAGTATTACAGGTCAGGAGCGCTGAACCAGAATCAGCTTTGAGTAGGATGAAAAGGAATCAGATCCCAGATGATTCCTTCTGTTTTGAGCTGCGTTATGAACGCCGGTCCAGATGGCAGGCAACGGGTATGTGCTCAAATCGAGCCAACTCTCTCACCCTCTGCTGTTCTTCTTCCTGTGCTCTGTCAATCTTATTGTCCTATTTTAATTCAACATGCTTTTCTTGGCTTGGACATGTCAGGCCCTTGCCTTTCTCCCTCTATTTTTCCACCTCGTTTTAGTGCATCACCCCATCACCCAGATTATAATGCTTCTGGTTTGCTTTTCATATAGATACCTTCCCTTGCTCCCTTTCTTTCTCTCTCAGTCATTCTGTTTGTACTTTCTCTATGAAAAGAGCACGAGACGAGAGAAAGCCAAAGGGAGAAAGGTCACTCTCGGGTGAATGATATCACCCCTCCCAAAGCCTATACCATATGCTCACACTCCGTACAGGCACTCTGCCATGCATTTTTGCAGATTAGATTATATGTCAAAGTTTTTTTTGTTTTGTTTTTTTTTTAAATATGACAAAGGAATAGCAATTAATTTTATTTTTGGAGCAAGTAAATGTGTAATTAGTTATGTTATTTCATATTCTTATGTCGGTTAACTACTGTACATATGTACCTGCATATGTGTGAGTGTATGCAAGTGTCGGTTCTTTGTGTTGACGCAGCAGTAATTTAAAGAGCCAGTACGGCAAATGAATGAATGAGTGTGTGTACGTGTGAAGGGGATCCTGTTGAGAGTATTTGTGTACACAGATGCAGATCGGGAAGAAAGAGAGAGAGAGAGAGAAAGAAAAAGAGAGAGAGGAGATTGGCCAATG
Organism: Tor tambroides; assembly: GCA_021397915.2. Classification (NCBI taxonomy): domain Eukaryota; kingdom Metazoa; phylum Chordata; class Actinopteri; order Cypriniformes; family Cyprinidae; genus Tor; species Tor tambroides. The sequence continues at coordinate 7,510 of JAFVLL020009586.1, read as the reverse complement.
TGTTAGTGTGGAGAGGGCAATCGAGGGGATCGTCTTCCCCGTTGGCCCTTGCCTGGCCCCAGCTGTGGTTCTCCAGGGGTCCCTCAGTTCCTTAGGAAAAACATTTCAGCCCCTCTCACCTCTGAACCCAGCCCTCGGCCTGTTTATCTTGGCTGCGCTGCCTGACAGCTTTACTGATGTTACATACAACCACACAGGGATTGAAGGAAAGGGAGATAGAGAGGGAGAGACAAAGAAAGACAGAGTGAGAGAAGAGGGGAGGAGAGTAGGAGGCAGAGTTGGTTTACCCAGATCCTAATCGCCACGTTTTGGAGTCTTTTTTGGAGGTCGCGTTCAGCACGACTCAATAGTGATGCTGGAGTAGAGGTGGGACAAAAAGTGGGAATCGGAGAGGAGGAGTTGAGAATAAAAGTGGGAGTTGCCTTTAAGATGTTTATTGAAATAAAAATGTTATTCCTGTAGCTCAAAGAGTATAGCATGGCACTAGCAATAGGTTCGATCCCCAGGGAAAGCAAGAACTGATAGTGTGTACGTTGATGTAAGTCACTTTGGATAATTTAAATGGATGTAAACGTAAAAATGAAATACTTAAAGAAACAATTCAAAGTATTGATATTTCCTATAATTTTTGTCACTGTCAACATTTCATCTACTTTCTGAATGCATTTTAATGATCTTACTGTGAACAGTTCGTCCGAATGTTATTTTTATTTTTTAACGCTGTGACTTTAATATTTTAAAACACTCAGTGTGTTTTTGGCAGATCTGTGTGCCATTCAGAGTTGAGAGAGACCTTTAAATTTTAATTCAATTCCTGAAAGTTCGGGAAAAAAAGGTTTAGAGAAAAACCCTTAAAGTTTGAAGGCTTAATAGGAAGCAAATCATTAAATTCTCAATGTTATTCAATCTAAAATTTACAGCCTATAAGTAAAGTTCACCAGGGTATTTAGAATATTGCCATTTTGCTTTCTATAATTCAAAATAGTTCTTGTATATTTACGCAGAGAAAGAGCTTTTTCTTGTGCCAACAACTGAATAGTCCCTAAATAATCTCTACTATATCTACCCAGCAAAAGACCCTGTTGGTATACTTGTGTTTGAAACGGTTATTTTGTATGGATTTAATGGTGTTACATGGTGTTTTTGATGTGGTTTGGTATGATAATGTTTATGATGATGTTTGATTATACACTCATTTGTTTAGTATGATTATGTTCAGTTTGAAGGTGCTTGGATCAGTCTGGTATGGTGGTGTTTAATTTGGCAGTTTATGGTGGTACGACGGTGTAACGTGATGTTATATGGCTTGGATTTGTCTTGGGGTGTGTTCAGTTCTTCAAGGCATTGTTGCTTATGCAGCTGGACAAGCTGTAATAACACAAACACAACTTAGCACAGCACTGCAGGTTGTATTAGCCCAGATCATGTTTCCCACAGCACAGAACCTGACTTGTTGGTTGGGGGGGGACTACACCACAATTACTATGGTGATTAATCACCTGAGACAGTGCCTTAACAGATGTGTTTGTTTGTAAAAATATTTGCTTGTCTTATTAGCCCCAGTGGTCACCCATGCAAATCACACCCCAGTGTGTCTCCTGTCTAAATGGCTGTTGTTCTTGCATGGTTGCGATAATACCAAGTGGCATTATTGTTTGGGTTGTTGCTCAACGAGTGTCAAAATCCAGTGGGTTAGCAGATTAGTGCAGCCATAAGGGACTGTAGGGGTGTAAAAACATCCAGCGCTCGAACGTGACAAAATCCAGACTGTATAGCTTTCATCCCCTCCGCTAAAATTCACAACCAGAAAAACATGCTGGCATTTCTACCACAGAGCATATTAGTGCAGCCATAAGCAGTTTTCGTATGTGAGTTATCCAAGCTACTATAAAACATTCTCTATTATTCTATATGACATCATCTGACCCTCGAGGTCCACTGTTCTGCTGAGTTTAGCTACAATCCTGATCAAACTCACCTGCCTGTGGCTTTCTAGTAATCTTGAATACCTTGTTTAGCTTGTTCTGGTGTGTTTTATTTGTGTTGGAGCTAAATTGTCCAAGAAAATGAATTGCAAGTGCCAGAGTTGTCCACCTCTGTGCTATGGCATACTTGGACATGACATTATACATCCTTCTATGAAATATTCTATAATCTATGATATCATAAAAATCTTTCACTAAATATTCTACTTTGATATCATCCAAATTTTTAATGCAACATTCTGTAGATTTATGCTTTGACATTGCACTATACTGTAGCATTCATTCATTCATTCATTGTCAAAGGTATTATCTGAAATTGCAGGTAATACTTATTATGTTTAATTTCATTAATTCATTTATTTTCTGAATGCTAAATTATAGAAAAAGTATGTATTTAGAGGATGGATGTGCAGTCTAATTAGAATGATGTTTTAAGTGTACAGTTTTGATAGAATGTAGTCGCAAAGAAAAAGAGCAGAAGTGCTTTTTTTTAACATTTTTTCTTTTAGTCTTATTATTTATAAATGTTTTTTTTCCCTATAGTCATATCATAATGTAATTACCCATACTATTTTTATTTGATGCTATTTGTTTCTATATTTCTATATATCTAATATTTTGGTCACACTTTATTTTAATGTCCAGTTCTCACCATTAACAAACCACTGACCGCAACTTTTGCCTCAATAAACTCCTAATTTGCTGTTCATTAATAGTTAGTAAGGTAGTAGTTAAATTTAGGTATTGGGCAGGATTAGGGATGTAGAATATGGTCATGCAAAATATGTCCTTTATAAGTACTAATAAACAGCCAATATGTTAATATGTATGCTAATAAGCAACTGGTTAATAGTGAGAATTGGTCCCTATACTAAAGTGTTACCGATGTTTTATATATTATTAACTATTCTGTCTCTCACCGCCTCTCTCTCTCTTTCTCTCTCTTCCATGATATCATCCATCCTCTAAGAATTCCAGCCATACTTTAGCACAACACTTTTTTTTACATTCATTGTGGAAAATCTGGGAACATCATTGTGCAAAATCCTAAACAGTACATTATATATTTATTACATGATCAGTCATCTCCCCTTCAAACACATATTTCATTAACATCATTCACATCATTCTCACATTGTGTAGTACATTTAGTGAAAACATCAACCCAATAAACAACATTTTACCACATAAGTTATAGCGTCATCCGTCCTCTTCTTCTGTTCTGTCTGCCATGTCTGTGGAAACAGTGCTCTACAGTACAACAGCTGTGAGAACAGAGGTTGTAAAGGTCAGTCACATGCTGAGAGAAAGATCTGTGTAGGCCTGTCAGTAGTTACATAGATTTTAACATCTGGCATGGCCCTAGAGAGACAGAGGGCAGAGAGAGAGTGAGTTAAAGCGCTCTGTGTCATAGCATTGACAGCCTAACCCTGTCTGACCTTTGACTACTGCTGTCCTTCATTCTCTACCAGGACATTAGTCAGCCGTGGAATCTCCCTTTTACCTTTACTCTCTAGAACTGTTCTCAGAAGAAGTGTTAGTTATTTTAAAGCTATGCTTAAATATTATGGAGAATCTGAGTGTATTAGATGTGAATTAAATGTTTAGTTTTAAATTTTGGATGCATAAGGAACTATATCAGATGCGCTGCCATTAGCTTTGTTGGGCATGGTTATGAAACATTAGTAATGAGTTTTATGTCATCATAGAATATGGTTGGGAACTGATTCCATAAAAAAAGCGCTGAATGACATTCACTTACATTAAGAATTTTTGCACATTTGCTTTTACCGACATGGACAGAATTGCTTTTATTAGCCGGTTTATTTTAGTGAATCATTCTTTCATCGCGACCAGATTACCAGTTTAATCAGATTTAATCAGCTTAATGAATGACTCTTGTGAACTGATTCATTTTAGTGAATCAAACATAGTCAAGAAATGTTGTACAATTCCTGAATAAATTACTGAGTCATGAGCTGATACTTTTTAGTGAATCAAAAACATATAGCTTGACATATATGGTGTGATTCCTGGACAAATGACTCTTACTTATGAGAATTTTGAGTTTTGTCAGTAGTATTTTATTACCTACAATTATAGTAGGTCAATTAATAATGGACTGAATTTATTTATTAAAAAAGAAATTCATTAAAAAGCCTTTGTAAATACACATTTGTTTTAAATGTATTTAATATTGAAATTATCTATTCATTTGGCAACTAAACTGCACTTTTTCCTGCCAATATTTATTCTTAAAAAGTATTAAAAGAATCATTAATGCAACCATTAAGGAGCCAGACTTGAGGAATCCATTAAATTTTCATCCGTAAATATGACGCAAATTCTGCTGCACATTCTTCAATAAATCAGTTAGTATACATTAATTTGACAGTTAAGACTCTATAAACTGAAATTTCATGTCATCACCCTAGACTAGTTTGATTTGATTATATGAGATATTTACATTTTGGTGCCTTATTTATTTGCTGTCTCCAATACTGTGCAGATTCCCACAGCCCCTATTGCACAGGCTAAGCATAGTTAAATGAATATGAGCTTGTATCTAATTTGGCATTTAGCTGAAGCATATTACAAGGAGAATCTCCTTAGAGCATCACTGGGTTAAGTGTTTTACATGAGTCATCCCTTGAATGGTTTGAACCTACAACATTTTGATTTCCACCTCAGTTCTTTCTCTTAGACTGCACCACTCCATTAAATGAGCTGAGCCATCTTGTGGAGGTCTGCATTGGTGTTTTGTTTCAGTGGTGATCCGTCCCGACCCGTCCCGTCCCGTCTCGATACCTCCTATCCCATGAGCACCAGTGATGTTTGTTTGGTTTATGTCAAGCTTATGGTAAACTGCATTTGATCTGGCATAATAACATGTGTGTTCCACATTAGGAGCTGCAAGCTGAGACTCCACAGAGAGAGAAAGAGGACAGAAAGAGTGTGAACAAGGCAGGAACGTGGAGGAACGAAGAAGGAAAAAAAAAACAGAGGTAAAATGATCTGATCAGAAAGCTGATTATGAGTTAAATAAAGAATATGAGATTAAGGGGAAGGCATCTTTTCCTGAAGCATGCTGAGCATGGACACCGCACATACAAACACCAACTGGCCCAGAAGTGATAGATGAGCTGGAGGGAGAAATTGAAGGCAAGGGAGGAGGGTGGTAGTGCACAAGAAAGGGTAGTAGTTACAAGTCTTGAGAGGGAGCATAAGAAAGAGTGAAAGGGCATTCTAAGGCTATCCTGACCAGTGAAAGAGAGAGATGGGGATGAAAAAGCACAAAATTACAAATTCAATAAAGGATTTTTGAGTAGCAGAGGACATATTGAGAACAGGACTATCTGGACCAACACATCTGCAGAATCCATTACAGGGTGCGCAGTGCATTCGTGTGTTTTTTCATGCCTGGCTGTCCCAAGACCGTGCAGCAAAGCTGAGCTCAGGTTTCGCCTGTGTGCGGCAGGGGGCCGTCTTCTGTTGACGCATGATGATTTAGTCAGGTGTGAGCGTGCACTTTCCAATTTGGGGGGAAATAAATTAGAGATGATTTTTTATGAGGACTGTGTCCCAGTTCCCTGCCTTGCAGTCCACCCCTACTGTGCACTGTCAACTCAACTGATGTGTTTATAAAGAGCGCTGAGGCTGGACCTCCGGGCCCTTGCTAGAGCGCACACACACTTACACAAACTTATAGGCTTTGCTTGTAAACATGTTCACAGACACACATTATGTTCAATATATACTCGTATAAAAATAGTGGGGTCCAAAAGTCAGAGATCACACTGAAAATTTGGAATTCAAAATCTAAATTAAATCTGGCAATAAACAAAGTTTAACCATCATAGCTGGCAAAGAAAAAGGATATTTTCCTTCACTCTTCTTTTTCCCCTGTGCTGCTTGAAGACTAATATTTTTGCAGAGAAGGCTGCAGTGAGTGGGCTGAGCTGAAGGAAGCATCCTGACTGAGCTCTGTAGGAGGCTGTGCTCAGGAAACCCAAACCCTCAGTGACCTCTGACCTTTGCTACTGCTGCAACATCTGCACCAGAGAAAGAAAGAGAGAGAAAAGATGGAAGGGAAAAAGAAAGAGAGGAAGACACTGAGATGCAGTGAGGATGGTGCGAAAAAGCAAGTGTACAGTACATGTAGAAGGAAGGAAACAGTAAAAGAAAATGCTCTATTACTTTCCAGAATTGTCCATCAGACTAGGTGCTCTGGTTTGGTTTGAGTGGTTAGAATGTGAGAGATGGTAATCTGTACTACTACTGTAATCCTCTGACAGCAGTAGTGTTAATGACAAAGCCAGATCATAGCACTAGTGGCAGGAAATACGTTCTCCTAACCATCGGGAGAGCAGCAGTCTCACTCCTCTGAGGGTTTGCAGGACTTCAAGGCTCTGCCTTGTGCCAGGCTCACATTGATTGCCCCAACAGGGGCCTTAACTTTCTTCTCTAAGCATAAATGAAAAACTGTGAAGCAGAAGGAACTGAGATGAAGTACTTGAAGGTATGAAGGAGAACATGGCTAGTTATCACAAATACTTTATCTGTAATTGCAGCAATGCATGTTTTCTCTAGAAGCAGTTTTCTATGTTGGTTTCAAACATTTAGTTTACAACTGTCTTAAATTAGAAAATTAATATTCATCACAATTTTTTAATATTCATCATTTTTTATAATGGAATTCAATATCTATCTATCTATCTATCTATCTATCTATCTATCTATCTATCTATCTATCTATCTATCTATCTGTCTATCTATCTATCTATCTATGTTCCCACTGTGACAGCTTAACAAATATACACTAATTTTTATATTTTTAAAGTCTCTAATGCTAGAGTTTATTTAAAACAGTAATGTTGTGAAATATTATTACAATTTAAAATACCTGTTTTTTTTTTATTTTATTTTAAATATTCTAAAATGTAATTTATTTCTGTGATGGTAAAGCTGAAGTTTCAACAGCCATTACAGTCTTCTAATATGTTTATTTGGTGCTCAGGAAACGTAATCTTTTTATTATCAATGTTGAAAACCACCGTGTTTATTTTTGTGGAATAATAAACAGTTCAAAAGAACAGCATTTCTTTTAAATAGAAATCTTATGTAACAATGTAAAAGTCTGTTTTATTATTGGATTCATTTCTTAAGTATTCATTTCTTAACAAAAAAAATCTTACTGACTCCAAACTTTTGAGTTTATTATGACAACATCCCCCACTGTTAATGGTGGAAACACTGAATAACCTGTTTGAACTTTAAAATTTAACTACTCCTTTCTCCCCCATACTTCCTGAAATCCTAAATGTATAGATATGTCTTTTACTGTATGTTTAATGGACATGCAACCTAGCTGTGATCTGGGGAGGGGCAAGGGATTCTCTAACAATGGGGTTCAAAGTCTTGCACCTTTATGAGCTGATATAACATAACTGGGAGTGGCAGAGAGAGTGGGAGAAAAGGAAGTGGGCAGTGTAGTTTTTCCAGCTCATGCTCCGGGCTGGGTGAGG
>JAFVLL020009585.1:0-21632 GCA_021397915.2 Tor tambroides | reverse complement strand
TACTTCTGCAAGGCACTGTGTGGATATATATATATATATATATATATATATATATATATACATATAATTGGCGTCTTTGCAAAACAAATATGCTATGATGAATATACTACTGTATGAAAATTCAGTGTTGAGTTCATGCCACTGAAAACAACAGACATGCACTGTATTTTATTTATCATAAGCTGACTTTAAGATCAAAGGCTGCAATACTTGATAGAGCATCATCAGTACCCCACTAGTGAGAGAATTTATCATTCACCATTTTTAATGACAGTGACTGTGCAGAGATTCAGGATGTGAAGTTGAACTCTGAGTTTAATTTGTGTAATTTTGCGCATGCTTGCTGAAGAAAGATGTTCATCTTAAATCTGTGGAGATGGCTACCATTTTAGGAGGAGTAAAATTTACATATGTGATTTCATCAACCACATGGATTTACATTTGTCCAGTTGTATCTGCAATGCATCTCTAACCATCCCCAGAAGTGCTTTTTGTTTGTTTGTTTTTGTACAACCAGATTGATCCATCTCAAATGTGTTTCAGAGGGCATGCCATTTACCCCTTGTCTTTTTATGATTGGATAGCTATTCGATCAGAGAAAATGCATGAATTGGCCAGGTGTAAAGCAAGACATGCTCATGCGGCAGTACCGGTGAGTCTCAGAAACTAGATAAAGTTTGTCCATGAAGTAAACAGATTTGCCGCTAGTCGCTAAATGTAGCAACAAAGTTATTAAGTTGGCAACACTATCAGTGGGTCTCCTGAAACATGCTGCAGAAATAATAGTGTCTTATCACTGTAGATACTGTTTTTGCTGTCAGTGTTTGATTTTTTTTAACTCTTTCCCTCAGATGCTGAAACAAAACACAACATATTTTCTGTAATTGTACAATCACATGAATATGTAATTAGGTATGTATTGTAGTTTGTGTTGATAAAATGTGTATATTTTGTATGTTTTGGTATGTTTTTCCCATAAAATGAGCAAAAGATATAAATTTAGACAATGCACCGGATGGTTTGTTTGTAATAGCCGAATAAGAGAGATGAAGGCAGTGGTCAATAAAAGCTGTCTAGCTAGTATTATAGTCTTTGAAGTCCATCTTAAAACTACTGAAGAGAAGCAGGAAGGCTCAGTAAAACACCCATTTGTGTCTGGCTATAGTTGGCAGAAGCTATCGTTGAGCAGTGCCTCCCTACATTATTTTAGTCTTTGAAGGCGATTCCAAGAAGGGCAGGTGAAGAAGCAGTGGTCAGTAAATTGTCCCTTGCTTTCTGGCTGGTATCGGAACAGACATTCCTGTCAGGGCCGGATTAGATTTCTCAGAGGACACCCAAGTTAGCTGAAAAACAATATATAATTTGCTCCACATTTTTATGGAGATTAGGTGAAAAAATGAGGGGAAAATTTCAAAGTAAATTCAAATTTTCTTGACCTCCAAAAGGAAAATTATTTCCAGCTGTTACATTTGCACACTACTAGCCATTCATCACAGAACAGGTAACAATCACAATTTGAATACGTTACACCGGACTGTTGGAATACAAAAATGCATTTTGGAGCCACTGGTGAGAGGCTTACTGTCTGACTGTTTCACCTCACCAGACTGTCCACTTCTTCCTACCTCAGCTTTCAATGACAGAGGGGAGACCACAACACCAAAGAGTTTGTCCCAGATCTGTACAGAGTGAGAATTTGATTGAGTGCCGGTGTCTTGTCTTGTTTTTCTAAACTTCTATTCATGTGCCATCTGTTACATGAATTAAAGAATCCATAAAAGCAATGCCACAATGCCTTAAGACTATCTATAGTACAATTAGATCATTGTTTGTTCTTTGAAACAGACTATTAAGATGATGAATACTTCAGCATATTGAAGGAGGAGAATTAAACAGCCAACTGCTATTTGAGAAACTGGCTAACGCAATAGATGAAATTGTTTACACTTGTTAGTTCATTAGACACCCAGAAAATCATTGTAGATTATTCATATTGACCTGAAAATGTCCAAAAAGTGTTACATGTTGAGTTGAAACCAAAGAAGCCTATAACAGCTGGATAAAGATATCCGTTAGCATTCCCATTCATCTCAATAGCAGTTCAGCCAATGCTGGGCTGGCACAGGGCCCTCATAAGTACACAACCTGCATTCTGCCATCTTTGAACATGGGTACTCAGTTCTGTTTATTGTTTTCTTTTTGAGCAGTAAATGTCAGTGTGACTTAACAAATGCTCTATGCAATAATGAAATTAAAGTGATTAATATGTTACTTAGACCTTTAAATACAAAAGGTACTAATAACCAATAACCATCCATCAAGAATCTGAAATTGTGTAGTTACACCATATACCAGCAGAGGCTAATTGGGCCATGTTGTTGAAATACTGTACCCTATTTCCAAAAGATTTGTAGAGATTTAGGCTTTTGTATATATATATATATATATATATATATATATATATATATATATATTATTAATTTTCACAGGGCCCGAGCACCGGTGGTGCGAGGACCCTTGTCAGGGTTCTGTCGTGTGTGTCATGTGTTCCTACCTCTTGTGTCCTTATTTGGTATGTTTCCTGTCCTTGTTTCATGTGATTATTAGTTAAGTCTGTCCAGCTGTGTTTGTCTGATTATCCTGTGTATATTAGTTCAAGCCTGTTCAGTTTCGTGTGGTCTGGTCTACTCGTTACTCCCCGGTGTATCTGGTCCGTGTCTGCCTTGCCTTGCCCTGATGTCATTAACAGTGACTATTATTTGAGTTATGTTCCGCCGGGGGCGTGTCTCTGTCCTCCCTCGTGTGAGCACCGTGACAGAAGACCAGACCGAAACCGTAAGCTGCGCCCCTTCACCACGTTTTTGTTTTCGTTTTTTTGAAAGTTTTTTATTTTGTTCCTGCGCTGTTTTTGTCTGTTTATCCCCGCAGCGTGGAAGTCGCCGCTCGTCCCTTCCGCCCTAGCCCGCGTTAGTGCGTGGGAGTGGGACGGGATCGCCACGCGAGTGCCGCGAGTCCCGCTGGCCGCGGAACTTCGGGTCCAGCCCACCGATCGCGGGAGATCACGCCGTCGTCATGGCTCACCCAGCCACGCTTGTACCACGGGAGATCACGCCGGGCCGTCCGCGGCTTCACCCAGCCCGCCGTTCGCGGGAGAGGGAGATCACGCCGCCGTCCGGGCGCTTCCCCAGCCCGCTGGCCGCGGGAGAGCGCGCGCCACTTTCCATGCTCCCCTATTCACGCTGCCGCCGTCCGCGGCTCCCCTGTGCACGCCGCCGGCCAGCCTCTGACTCAATGCCCGCCGGCCAGCCTCTGACTCAATGCCCGCCGGCTCTGACTCAAGCCCACAGGATTGCCGCTGACTCAAGCCCGCCGGATTGCCGCTGACTCATGCCCGTCGGCTGCCGTTCCCTCTCCGTGGATCAAGTCCACAACATGGCCAGGAGTGCCGTGTATATGTTTGTTGTGCCCACAGGAACATTTTAAAGAACCCAGTCTTGTCATGTCTTGTCCATGGAGACTCGTCTGGGGCAGGCGGCTCCTTGTCTTGTGGCCATGGAGGCCATTCCAGCCGCCTGCCTCCCTGTCGCGGAAGTGGAAGCGGTTGCTGAGGGAACCTTGTGAGGGCCCCTGACTCCTTGTCATGCCCATTAAGAAGCCTCTACTTCCGAGCTAGCCCAGGAGGGCTCCTGTTCCTGTGGGCGGTCCTGTCCTGTACCAGTCGGTCTAGCCCAGGAGGGCTGTCCCTGTCCTGTTCCTGTGTGTCTAGCCCAGGAGGGCTGTCCCTGTCCTGTTCCTGTGTGTTTAGCCCTGGAGGGCTATCAGGTCCAAGTCCTGTTCCTGTTCCTGTCTGGTTAGCCCAGGAGGGCTGTCCTGTACCTGTCCTGTCCGGTTCCTGTGTGTTTAGCCCTGGAGGGCTATCGGGTTCCTGTCCTGTCTGTCTGGCCCCGGAGGGCTCCTGATACCCCCTGGATTCCCCATGGAAATTTTGGGGGGGGGTAGTAGAGCTCTGGGTGGGGTGGGCGGGCCGAAGAATGAGGCCACGGCCACGAAGACCACCTGCCATGGCCTCCTGAGTCCCTGCACCGCCATGGCCGCCTGAGCCCCTAGCTCCGCCATGGCTTCCTGAGCTCCCTGCACCGCCATGGCCTACAGAGCTCCCAGCTCCGCCGGGGCCTCCGTCTGTCTGTTCCGCTCTGGAGGTCCCCGTCCTGTGTTACTGTGGATGTCCGTCCTGAGGGGCCTCCAGAGTGCCCACCCCCCCTCCCTGATGGAACTGTTAAGGCTCGGGACGAGCCTTTCCGGAGGGGGGAGTACTGTCAGGGTTCTGTCGTGTGTGTCATGTGTTCCTGCCTCTTGTGTCCTTATTTGGTATGTTTCCTGTCCTTGTTTCATGTGATTATTAGTTAAGTCTGTCCAGCTGTGTTTGATTATCCTGTGTATATTAGTTCATGCCCGTTCAGTTTCGTGTTGTCTGGTCTACTCGTTACTCCCCGGTGTATCTGGTCCGTGTCTGCCTTGCCTTGTCCTGCCCTGCCCTGATGTCATTATTAAAGACTATTATTTGAGTTACGTCCTCGTCAGCGTGTTCCTGTGTCCTCCCTCGTGTGTGCACCGTGACAACCCTATTGGAATTGCTGTTTCTTTTCTTCTCCATAATGAATCACTTTTGAGGGCCTAAACATGCTCAAACTCAACTTTGCACACATTCCAAAAGGGGTGAAAATTAACATCTGATATGGGTTTCAGAAGTGGGTGTGACAAAATGGCTCAATAGTGCAACCTATAAAATTTCAACATAGTGCCCCTCAAACTATGTTTCACATGTACGAAATTTGGTAGACACATGTAACACACCAATGCCTACAAAAAAGTCCCCTGGTACGAAGTCTGATACCCAACAGGAAGTCAGATATTTAAAATTTTCTTGGCAAGTTTTGTGCTGTTTTTGTCATTTTCAGGTGTTGTATTTAAACAAACTCTTCCTAGAGATTTAAACAGATCAATGCCAGATTTGGTCAGTGTAATTTAAAGCCCTTTGTGACATTAAATTGTGAAGATTTTGAGTTTTCATTGAAGGGCGTGTCCATGGCGGCCTGACAAACTTCGATTTTTCGCCATGAAACAGGAAGTTGTTATAATTCAGGCATACAATGTCCAATCTGCACCAAATTCACGTTTGATAAGAGTCCTGTCCTGAACACATGCCCATGCCCGTATTCAGTTATAGTCATAACACCACCTGCTGGCAACAGGAAATTACATGTTTTACACTGTAATGAACTCCTCCTAGAGATTTAATGACAACAACATTATATTTAGTCAGTCTAATCTAAAGGCCTTTACGATGTTAAATTGCAAAGATCTTGAGTTTTTGTTAAAGGGTGTGTCTGTGGCACCCTGACAAAGTTCAGTGTTTCACCATAGAAATAGAAGTTGTTGTAACTCAGGCGTACAATGTCCTATCTGCTCCAAACTTCACACGTTTGATAAGAGTCCTGGCCTGAACACATCTAAAGGCCAATATTTCATTATGATCATAGCGCCACCTACTGACAATAGGAAATGATGTGTTTTAACTTAAACATGCAATGTCCAATCTGCACCATGCTTCACGTTTAGCAAGAGTCCTGGCTTGAAGACATCTAAAGGCCAATATTCAGGTATAACCATAGCGCCATCAGTTGGTGACAGGATATTTCATGCTTTACACTAACTCAAACATACCATGTTCAATCTGCACCAAACTTCATATGTTTGATAAAAGTCCTGGCCTGAAGACATCTACATGCCAATATTCAGTTATAGTCATAGTGCCACCAGCTAGCAGCTGGAAGTTTGGCACATATAAATGACTTTGACATATTCCTCCTATATTTACCACTTTAAATGCATATTGCTCACCATTCGCTGTTTTCCTAAAGCCACCAGGTGGCAGTGAGCCTGGGTGCGAGGGCCCTTTCAGTGCTGCTTGCAGCTTTAATTTAGATTATTATTGATAATTGGACAAATCAGCACAGTACATTTTGGAATCAGTCCATCTCAAGTGGTCCAAAAGTTGTAAAGCTGGACGTTTGTCCATTAAAAACTAGTCTCCATTATATTTCATTAAAGACCAGAACTATCAAAGAGCCCCGTTCAAAGACTAAACCTAAAGTTTCCACATTTTTGGCAGGGGATGCTACACGGCACCCCGAGACTGAGAAAGTAGATCTAGACTGATCAGGAGCTTCTCCACGAGAGACACCAGATGCAAGAACAAAATGTTGGACAACCAAAACTGTGTACCAGCAGAAGATGCACTCTGTCTTCTCACTCTCAAAGGTTCTGTTGGAAGCAGCCGTATGAGCGGGAATCAAATGACCTGGAATGCGCACTGATGCCCTTAGTGAAGGAAACTTGCATGCTAATCTCCACAAGGGGCACAAACATATAACCTGACAATATATACGATCCATCCTGGTGACCACATGACAGCCTTGAATGTTCACATGTGTGACTTGTGATGCAGATTGAAATCATAAATCAGACTGTGTTGATTCATTTAGGCCACAGACAAACTGTCCCCAAGACTGAGCCTGGTTTCTCCCAAGGTTTTTTGTCCATTTAATTTTGTTTTAGGTCCAGACTTTCTTAAACTATGAATATCTATCATGAATATATTTTTAAGAGTGTATATATATATATATATATATATATATGTGTGTGTGTGTGTGTGTGTGTGTGTGTATAAAGAAAAATTACAAATCAACTATGGTCAGATGGTATTTTCCCCCATAAACGTCCATGGGACCAAAAGTGCCCATGGCTACAGAAAACTGCACATTTGACTGGCTTTGATACATACACAGACTTCCGTTGCCATCAAGATGTCTTCTTCTTCTTCTTCTTCTTCTTCTTTTTCTTCTTTCTAATTAAATCTACCAGCATCCTTAAGCAATATTAAACAAAAACAAGGGAATATGACACAATGGTGGATCTTCATGTCTCAGCCTTATTAAAGCTATTCCATTAGCTCAGTGATTAAGCTGGGAAAAGAATCATTCAAAAGTGTAAGAGGAGGCATGTCCCTGGGAAATATCGTGTAACCCCCAGTATTTTGTGTTATCAAATGGAGTGTTTATATTACTTGCAGAAATTATTGCAGTGGAAATTGCTGCATGATGATAATGACTCATACTGGCTAGAGGTATCTGTTCTGCTGTCTTTGTTGTTTATGGGCTGAGAAATCTTCTCAGAGTTGAAGTATCAATCTCTTGTGATTCCCACCGCTTTACAAAATGAGTTGCAATGCAAAAAAAAAAAAGACTGAGATGCTGATATAATGATAAATAGGGATAAATCACATGAGGAATTCTTGAAAGAAGTACCACAAACATAAAGGTTTATTTCATGTTGGGCACTGTCAGCAACCAATCTTCTTGCAACAGCAAAATTATTTAGACTCATCCCTCTGTAAATAAACCAATGACCCACAGAAATGCTTTGGAAATTTATGAGGTAAATCTACTGAAAGAGTAAAAACAGAAGTGTGAAGCTCCTATTTTGTTAAAGTGCTTGCATAAATTATTCATTGCAAATGTTTGTTAGTTGAGCTGTAAAGTTGTCTAAATTGCCTTTTAAATTGGGACTACTTTTCTAGGTGGATGAAAGTGTGGTTGTGCATCACTGATGTGAATCCTGTGTGTGAATGTTGAGGCTATGGCTGGAAGTTCACTTTGTTGTAATATCATTTCAAACAAATTTGAACACTCAATGTACTGTATGAATGTAATTAAACGATATAACAAAATATCAAACTAAGTGGTACTTATTTGTAAGAAAGAAAGCACAAGAACATGTTTCAAGCGAAACAGTTATTGAATGATAATGCATATACTATTCAAAATGTTTACAAATCAATCATATTTATAGTTAGTCTGATTCTCAACATCCATGTGAATTTGAGGAGAAATTACATCCATTAAAAATGACTAAAATGCCAGTTGATTAAAAGTCATTATAAACATGACAAGTTTGTGAAATTGTGGAAAAGCTAGTTTTGAGAAAATATTTTTTTTGTACATGCTTTTTGTATTGATATTTTAAATGTAACGAAATGAAGTCACACTTACAATTTATGTTATCTTATGTTGTTACATGAATGTTTATGGCATTAGTGTGATATTTGTTACCAGAGTTTTGTGGTTTGTGTTTGTGTGCATGACACTGCACCTTTTACTTCAGTGAGAAAGCTACTTGTGATTCTACAGTACATGTGGCTTTCTCTCTACCACCTGTGTTTCTGTGGTGGTTGTCAGTGTATTATAGAGGTTCAAAACAGATTTTAGTACTTTAGTAGGTCGGTATCAGTTAATGAAATATATGTTGTTGTTGTTGTTTTTCACTGTAAATTTATGTTCAATCCATTAAACCTAAAATGTTGCTACCATATTTTATTATGGCAACCACAGCTACTGTTTACTTTTATATTTTTTGTACCAATATGATATATCTTTGTAATAATTTGTGTAGACTACAATGAAAAAACTACAAAAACTATACATATAAAAAAAAAGTTCGGATTGTGTTTTCTTTTGTTTTCTTTGTTATCTGTTCCTTGTCTATGTTCTCAAAATGGTAATCTTAAAATTAACCACAATTTTTATTTATTTATTTTTTTATAGACAACATTCAACTGGAGGCTATTTAAAAGTTACTTTAATTTATTTTAAAAAGTCGGAAGCTTGAATAAAGGCAAATGTTGGTAAAACACCTTAATAACGATGAATTGCCTATTTTGCAGGTGTTTACATTATTTTGTACAACCATGATTCCTACCACAATCTTCTGTGCTTCTTTGCCAGTGGTTGTTTGTGTGGCCTTAGCAGACACTTCCATGTCTGTGTCATGTTCTGAGAAAGTGGAGAGCAGCAGTCAGGCACTGGGAGATATAAGATGTGGATTATGAATCTTCCAGAGCATGTCTCACCAGTCCATCTGCAGATAGCCACTGTGAAAACAGTCCACCAGACCAGGGAAGCATGTCCTTGAACCGCAATCACTGCATCTCACACAGCCGCCATTGGACCTGTAATTAATGGATCACAGAATTAGCTAGATTGAGGTTTTACAACCTGTTTCTTGCATCTGGAAGAGAGAGAGACTGACTTGTTCTGAATTTTCTGGCATGCACCATGGGGCCTGCAGCCTCAGGGCTGTGTAGGATAGAAAGGCAGCCCTTCTAAATATTGCTTTAATAATGCACAGTGTTCAATATCCCACCTACTGTAGGGATTTTTGCCCTAATTTAAACACAGCAACCCAGCTGTCAGAGCAGTGTCCGCTGTACTGCATGAACAGTTATGGTGGGAAACCTTTTTCTCTGCACATGTTTGGATTGTGTGAACTGTGATTTCCTTCATCCTGGAAATAAAGTAGCCATAGTGAGCCATGGCCTATCATACATAAAACATGTTGTGATATTACAAATTCTACATTGACTGAATTTGATTTTAAAGACCAAGGTGTCTTTCATCCTGAGAAACTGACATAAATATTTTTGTTGGTATTTATTTCAGGATTTATTATAGAAGTCAACTTAGTGTAAAGTCAACCCTATTTACTTTCCTAATACACATTCCTGGTCTTAAATTATTAAAAAAAAAAGAAAAAAGAAAAAAAAGTGATCAAGCTCTCTTACTTTTCAACCCCACTATGTCCTAACCAAAAATGATGTGGTAAAGACAGAAAATCCTGTTCCACACAAAATCCTAGTACATGAAACTTCAAATAACTTCTGATTGATGTGCAGTGTTAACTAAATGCTTACCGCTAATAATCTGTCACATAGCACCTACTGTAGTTAGGACACACTGTTATGGGTATGATTAGCATCTTACTGTGCCAAGTGGCATTCAGGTGGTGCAATAATGCATACTGATAACAGTGATATCCTATGTGATCACTAATCCGTGATTAATATGTAAGTGTATACGTGAATCAGAAAACAAGCAAACAAACAAACAAGTTAGAGATGTTTTCTTTAGCGTAACTAGCATTACCCAGTTGTTTTCCATATAAAGAAAAGTGCCAAATACTGTTCAATCCAACACTTTTTCTGCTGTTTAAGTGCTCCACATGGTTAGTCTTTCTTGGCACATTTAGTTCAAAAAGGTGCCAGATGGCTTGAAGACCATTCAAATATGTGCATTCCCCTTTTAAAACAACTGATAATTGACAGAAAAACAGTTCATTTGGGAGTTATAGACACTTGTACATTAGGTGTGAAAGCTCTTTTAATTGCAACCATGATCTTTATTGAAATTCTTTTGCTTTAATATTGCTCTAATATTATCAAACAAGTGAGCACATTTTTTGTTCTGTTGAAAATACATGAATATGAATTTTCATGTTATGTGTAACATAATTTGAATTTAATTCTTGTAAACAAAATTGTGGGATTCTGTGCATTTGTAATTACTCTAAATATGTATATTACATTTTGGTTATCCAAAGGGATTTGTGAAACACAGTTTTGTTTTAAACTGTGTCATTGTTTGTTTAGTTTGCAGGCTGAGAACACTTAAAGGGGTTTTGGGTATGTCATGTTTCTATAAATTATTCATTGTGATATTACATGGAGTCAAAATATTTCCTTTTCTTTGGTTAAAAGTGTTCATTCAGAATAATAGGCTGAAGGAAAAATTATTGGGTGTCCAAAGGTGGATGTGACTTAGCGGTTTAAACATGAAGGGAAATGTCACAAATGATTTCTGCTCTCCTTAATGCATGCTAAGTTAAATGGAACCCCTATGCTTTGGAAATAAATAATACAAATTATGCTAATTAGTCTCTGGTGTTGAAATCATCACAGGAAATAAGGGGGTTGTGACAAATATCTCACTTGTCGAGATTTGTCTAGTTTCTGCAGAGCACCAAATAAATTCCATTTTCAGTAACCAAACATTTCATCAGAATGAATCATCATCTGATTTGTCCATGAAGACAGAGCAATCAAATCCTCATTCTTGATTAAGATTGCTTTTCTCTCAAGTTTTTTTGCATTGCAATGTCAGGGATCTGGAAGGAGGACCCAATCGCAGAGTGAGTGATTGTTTATTGACAAAACAGACTGATACAAGAGGGTAGTGAGGTGTGCAGGTGATTCAACAACAGGAACACAGTTAACAGAGAGAGACAGCTAGGGAACACCACTGGGACAGCCTGGACATCAACTGGCAGAATAGCAGCAGAGGAAGCGGCAAGACCAGGCAGATGGAGAAGACCAAGCAAGGCACCATAGAGCTGAGCTCAGATAATTGTTGACCGCAGACTCTGAAGCGGACCAAGTACCAGGCAGGGAGAACCAGTGGCAGGAACTCACGGGAACAGGTCAGGACAAGTACTCTAACAACACAAAAGAGACAAGACAGGACAAGACTCCACAGGAACATAATGAATAAATACTAAAATAAAGGCAAAAGGCAGAAACAGACAAAATGCAAAAACAAGGAGCAAGCCAAGAACATGGAACTACAAAGGACAAGACAAGGGCACAAGACCAACCAGGCAGGGAAGTCAGAGTCATAAGCACTTAGTACTGGGCTGGAGCATACTGTACAGGAATATCTTCAGAGGTCATGACAAGGAGAGCAGTATGCTCGGGGACAGCCTCCACAGGTGGAACATGACTAGCAGGAACATACTCTGAGGGACTCATCAGAAGCAGCAGATAGCTGGTCTGGTATGATCTCAGTGGGTGCAACTTCACTAGCAGGAACATCCTTTGAGGGACTCATCAGAAGCAGCAGATAGCTGGTCTGGTATGATATCGGTGAGTGTAACTTAACTATCAGGAACAACCTCTGTGAGCTTAGCAAGACAGACAGGATCAATCAAGCCCACTGCTCCGGGTGTGTGTTCACGGTGTGTGTGTGTGTTCACTGCTGTGTGTGTGCACTTTGGATGGGTTAAATGCAGAGCACAAATTCCGAGTATGGGTCACCATACTTGGCCACATGTCACGTCACTTTCACTTTCTTCTGCGATTGGGTCCTCTTTCCAGATCCCTGACACGGCGAACCGGCCAAGTCAGGACCCCACAGATGAGCTTCACTACTCTAGTTTTTTTTTTTTCCTTTTCTAGTCGATTCAGCACTGGTTTTCATTAATCCTGTCTTGTCAGTTCCAGATACCCCTGAGTCGACTGTATTTGCTGCAGCCATTCCTGGGTCAGTCCAACTAGTTCCAGACACTGGACCTGATTTGTCCAAGATTGCTGCAGTTATTCCTAACCCAGTCAAGTCAGTTCCTGATACCTCTGAGCTGCGGCCATTCCTGAATTAGTCGAGCCAGTTCCAGACACTCCTAAGTTGACCAAGAGTGCTGCGGCTATCCTTGCCATAGTGAATTCTGTTCCAGTTATTCCTGAGTCGACTGAGACTGCTGTGGCCATCACTATGTCTGTTAAATCAGCTTCAGACATCCCCAAGTTGACTGAGACCACTGTGGCTATCTTTGCCAAAGTCAAGTTTGTTCCAGTTATTTCGGAGACCGCTGTGGCCTTCACTGTGTCCGTTTCAGACGTTCCTGAGTCCACTGAGATCGCCGCAGCCATCTTTGCTTTAAGCAAGTCTGTTCAAATAATTTCTGAGACCACTACAGCTTTCCAAGTCAGTCGAGTCAGTTCCAGACACTCAAGTTGATTCAGACCGCTGCGGCCATCCCAGTTGCAGTCAAGTCATTTTGGGTCATTCCTGTGTTGACCCAGACCATTGTAGCCACCTCTGAGTCAATCAAGTCAGCTTCACTTAAAAAGTGTCAGTGTTCCATTTTGTCATGTCACGCCTTCAAGGGTTGTTTTTGTCAGTCATGTCCAATGAGATTGCTCCTGCCTATCATGTCACGTCCACAGAAGTTGTTCCTGTTAGTCAAATCAAGCCCTTTGAGATTGTTCCTGTCTGTCATGTCACGTCCACAGAAGATGTTCCTGTCAAGTTATGGCCATATAAAATGTTCCTGTCTGTCCTGTTATGTCCTCAGAGGTCATCCTTGCCAGCTGGGTCATGGCCATGGAGAATTGTTCCTGTTTGTCTTGTCAAGCCCACAAAGGTTGTTCCTGCTAGTCAAGTTGTATCCACCAAGATCATACCAGACCAGCTCTCTGCTGTCTCTGACGAGTCCCTCGGAGGATGTTCCTACTAGTTGTGTTCCACCCAAAGAGGCTGTTCCTGTCAGTTTTGTCCTGTCCTTGAAGATTGATCCTGTCTGTCTTTCAAAGCTCACAGAGGTTGTTCCTGCTATTTAAGTTACACTCACTGAGATCATACCAGACCAGCTATCTGCTACTTCTGATGAGTCCCTCAAAGGATGTTCCTGCTAGTGAAGTTGCACCCACTGAGATCATACCAGACCAGCTATCTGCTGCTTCTGATGAGTCCATCAAAGGATGTTCCTGCTAGTCATGTTCCACCTGTGGAGGCTGTCCCCGAGCATACTGCTCTCCCTGTCATGACTTCTGAAGATGTTCCTGTACAGTCTGCTCCAGCCCAGTACTAACTGCTTATGACTCTGACTTCAAGCCCTGGGTTCTTCCCTGACATTTCGTTTGTCTTGTGTTTATGTTGTCTTGTGTCAGCACATGGCTTTGTTTTTGTCAGCCATGTGCTCCCCTAGCCCCTCCTCCTCGTTTCCTCTTTACCACACCCTGTTGTTAGCCCTTGTCTAGTCCTTGTTTGCCTAATTGCTCTCACCTGTTCCTCATGTGCTTTCCTCCCTATTTATAGTTCCCCTTGCCCTTTTGTCTTTGCCAGTTTGTGGTCATTCTCACCCCTTCTGTCACTGTCTGTGGATGTGGCTGAGTTGTGTCCCTCCCTCCCTGCCTGGTTGGTCTTGTGCCCTTGTCTTGTCCTTTGAGGAAATGAGGAGGAGGGGCTAGGAGAGTACATGGCTAACAAAAACAAAGCCATGTGCGGACACAAGACAACATAAACACAAGAAACAAACACAAGACAAAAAAAGTGTCAGGGCAGAACCCTGACATGCAATCCTTTTCTCCACCATCCTTTGTGTAGCAGGAAAGTGCTTCCTTTTAGGCTTTTTTAGGAGTATCTTTAAAAAAATATTTGTGTGACAGCTGGCTGGGCCTCTTTGCACATTTTTATCAGGTTTTGTTATGTTAATGTTGATTTGTCTCCTGGTTCTCAGGTCTTAACTGAATTAGGTGTAATTTTATCATTGAAGTAGTTTGAAAACTTATTTCAAGCTTTCTTGGGACTTCAGACAGAATGGTTAGAGAGGGATTAAAGGCCGGGACACACCAAGCCGATGGTCTGCCGAGCGACGGTCGGGCTAGTTTGTTTGGTGTGTTCCACTCGTCGGCTCTTGTCAGGTTCACATCGGCGGTAGTTTGCCCGATTCAACATGTTGAATCGGCGTCGGGGCCGTCGGCGAGAGGGAGAACTTTGATTGGATGTTCAGTTTAGCGAACGAGTCAGTGCCCCAGAATTAAAGCGAAAGTGATGAAAACAAGCATGTAAATGAAGGGGGTATAGACAGAAGGCTGTTTAAATGTTACGTGATCTTTCCCAATTATTCTAATATGCGAATGTTTTCATAACAACATGAGCTGCTTAAAATGATCAAAGTTATCAACGCTACTGATATTCAAAATGGTAAGCAAGCGCTGATTTGTTTACGTTTTGTGTATATCTGCGTTTATCTCGTATATCTTTGTTTCAGTTTCTCCTTTTGAATGACGAATATATACTATTGATAGCTGCTGATATAGACAGTTAATTCCTCTCACGCATGTGCAGAACGCACATGTTAGTTTGCCGTCGGCTGTAGTCTGTGCGGTGTGTTCACGTGCAGCTTTTTGGTTCGACCTTGCCGACGCGCGGCGACAACACCGTCGGCTTTCGTCGCCGCTAGTTCTTTGAAGTCGGCTTGGTGTGTCCCGGCCTTTAGGTTTCTTCAGGACAGAATTCTTGCAGTGCACCTGTTTTGGAGTAAAACAGTGAGAAGATATGGTCTTTGGTTTTCAACTGTGATAAACAATGTGCTCACTCACAAAATTAGACACTGCTGTTTATTTTTAATACAACTTTTCCCATTATGAATTATGATAAAGCTTGGTTTGTTGGTCCATTGTGTCGGACAAAAACCACTTAGTTCAGACGATCTCAGACTAATTTTTTGTTGTGAAACTGAATATGATTTCCATGTTCATATGTAGGGGATTTTACATTGGCCACTTTTGCTGTGGCCTGTAGCATTAGTCTGGTTTCAGACTCATTTATACTGAACCCCATGCATATGCATTCATCTTGTGTGTGTGTGTGTGTGTGTGTGTGTATATATATATTTGTGTGTGTATTTGTGTGTCTTTATGTGTCACATGACATCCTCTACATGTGTTTTGTTGAATACAGCACAACCACGGATGCAGACAATCGTGTTACATTTAAGTTTTGGAACTTGCATTGTTTTTGTAGGTTATTGTGTGGATAAAAGATAGAAATCCTTTTCATTTTCTTAAAAAAAAAGTGTAATCTGCTATTTAGAGTGTAAAGCATGTAAAATATTTTTCTGTTGTCATGGGGATGGAATATAAAACCACAAGTGGTTTACTGTTTAACCTGAGTTTTCCACATGTAATCTTTTAGGTTTAACACATAAGCTCCATCTCCTAATCTTAGGTGTGTCTTTGAGGATATGCATAATATGTTTAAACATTTAAATATCATAAAATTTTCACATCATGCCTCAGTTCTTTCTATGATCTGCATAAACTTTGAAAAAGCAAGATTAAGTACATCAATAATTCACTGCTTTCAGTCTAGTTGCAATAAAAATGAAGAGAGTGACAGTGCATGTCAAATAGCTTTGGCTTTTATATTTGACGCAGTTTGAAAGCATCAGCGATTCTTCATTGTGCATGGGGTCTGGAAATCTCGTAGCAGTTGATGGTTTGTAGTATTCTGATTATTTTGGTGCTGCTTGCTTCTGAATTGTGCTCAGTACTGAGGTTCATGACTGGTTTCCCTGTTGCATGTGATAGATCTTTGTGTGGATCCTCTCTGGATGAATGCTTTGCTCACCAGCTCTGTCAGTGTGTCACATTTCACCCACCATCTAAGACAACTGATATTACTGGGTAGTGGAGTGGAGGACTGGAGTCTGGCCACAGCACCATCTGTGGTCAAGCGTAATATTCCAGAAGAGAAACCAGGTTTCACTGTAAATAAGTGATTGTGTTCTCATTGATTTGCTCAGTGATTACCTTTTTCCAGGAATTGGATTTTAGAGAACTTTAGCACAACTAGAAAATGAAAAAGTGTGCTTCTTGCATTTCTTCCCATACCAGCTGCAAACTTCACACTACTAGTTTTTTTTTCTTTACAACTGCTACCATCTATGAGCACTACTGTATATAGTAAGTAATATGGATGCTTTTTGAGATGATAACTGAAATGTACAACCAGAGATACCAGTGACCTCTTTTTGAAAAATGATTGAAGGTTTTGTCTAGAAAAAAAACCCTCTCTATTATTTATATAATTTCTTTAGTATACTGTGCAGTATACAACAAAGAACACAGTGCAGAATATAATGTATTCATAGAGAAATCACATTTCTTCAGTCTACAATTATACAGTTAGATGTATAAACCTAAAGATAAATATTTAAAATGCATTTGTTTTCAGTTTCTATGGCATTTAAATAGCATTCTAAAAAAGCTTGATTAGTTAGTTCAATCTCCAGTGAGCAAAGAGGAACACTGTAGAAAATTTAAATAGTATTTGAACTTCCTACAGCATTCCTCTTTTCCACTGTTGCCTATAATGATACAAACTTTGCTGTTAGTAGAATAAAATGATTGCAATTAATCTCTTGATTTTAGTGTTTTAGTGTTAACATTGTCAAACCAATACATACTTTTTTTCTGCAGTTAAAAACCCTTACCATACATTGTCTGTCCTTATTAAATATTTTGACCAATTTGATTATACCTTTAAGAATGTAGTACTCTCAACTCCTTTTAACATATTTTAGCATGTTTAAATCTATTTCACTGAATTAAAGCAGATTTCAACCTATCCTGGTCTGCTGATATACGTGCAAACCATGAAAAGGCCTCCTCTCCAAATGTCATGTTTGAGAATGATAAGGCAGTGACCAGTATTTTGAAGATTATATCTGGAGGTCTTGATGCTTGACAAACTGACAGTGCATATGGACTGAGATGTTGACAGGTGCACTGGATAATACTACGCAGCCACAGAAATATGTAATTGCCTGTCTAACATTGAAGATCACCAATAAACGAAAGACTTTAGTGCTAGTACTCCTAGTTGCTAACTGACAACATTTAGATTTCAAAAACTCATTGGATGCATCTTAATGTCAAATTGCTTTAAGAGCTACCTTAAAAGTTTGGCGAATGTGACACAATGACACTGCAGTGGGTCGCACATCACATGTCCAGATGATATTACTGCATGCCAGCAGCAAAAAGCCAGCTTTACCAAGGATCAGTCTGTCTTTAAAAACAGAACTTTTATACTGAACACATTCACAGATGGGTTATAAATAATTGTGACAAAGGTACTAAAACACCCTTTGCCATGTGAGCAGTGTATTGATTCAACATAAAGTAGAATGTTGCAGCATAGCACTGACTTCAGTGAGCACCTGAACACAAGGGACCATGCAAACATGCACAGTCCTCTAATAGTACAATAGGTTATTGTACTACGTATATTTGTATACTGAGTTATATCTAAGAATGCAAGTTACTGCAAGGTCTGAATAGTGATTATTAGTTGCCTACTTCTGGTCTCTGGTTGTGCTGTTTCACTGTAATCACTCCACATGAAGTAGTATTAGTGATGGTGAGGCTGTCATCCAAATGGTTGCAGGTTTGCAAGATGTAAGACTTTTGCCTGCAATCATGTCAGAAAGATATAATATCAATTATTCCAGTGGGAAGATTTAATTGTGAGTCTTGATTGCACAAATATTTTAAATGCATATGTACTGTAGGTGAATAGTAATAACCTTTCCAGAAAAATACTACTACTCATTTATCTTCTTTATGAGGCAGCAGGCTTATCTGACAGATCTAAGCGACAGTTTTGGTGCGCAGATGATACTTTTACTCAACTTTCTCAATAATTATTTACTATTTAATACTTTTGTTGGATCAAAAACTACTTTTCATATTATTCTCTATGGCAGATACGACATCAGTAATATATCCATGTATAACCTTTGCTCATCTTTTTGCTTTATATCTATATATCTTCATAGCAAAAAAATAAAATAATAATAATAATAATAATAATATAATAATAATTATTATTATTATTTTATTTTATTTATTTATTTATTATTAAATAAATAAATTAGTTTTGCTTTATATCTCTATATCTTTATGGCAATAAATTAAATAAATAAATAAATAGTATTAGAAAATAGTAATTACCCCAACACATCATTTTTTTCTGCAGATCACAGCCTAATCACAGCCTAATTATGACTTCCAAGCTCGTAAGTTGGAGCTTCCCAGGAGGAACTAAAGGCCTACGTACTGTAGAAATTAACACTTCCTTCTCATTCCCTAAAGAACATCTTTTGTAACTAAGTTTCAAAAATGTCTCACTTCTGAACTTCCACAACTCTCTGATGTCAGACAAATCCATCACCATGACCACCCACATTTGCAAATCAACAGTGACTATTGTTGGGTGTTCAGAAACCTAAACAGATGATGGAGTCAAAATAGCTAACAGTCATATTAAAAACTCTAAATGTCAGACAGAGTGTGAAAAATATTCATAAATACTAAATTATAACTGTTTTTGGTATGAGAAGCCTTGTCTAACATTATAAGTGAATCTCAGTGAAAAAATAAAATTATAAAAAATGAACAATATGACGGCTTCTGTCTATCAGCATAAATACAGCAGAGCATATTTTGATTAACTTTTGACTGTAACACCTTTATCAAAAAAAAAAAAAAAAAAAGATGAGTGAAAACAAATTTGGTAATTTATTGTGCTGTTTATGAGTAAGTCACATACAGTTACCAGTGCATCTAATGTTAACTGCCATCTAATGTCGGCATAACCAGCCAAAATCCATAATACGATATGACGTGAGTCAGTTTTTGAAAAACTCACAGATTTTTGGAACTCAATCTGAGCTCTTACATAAGAGGAAGCTGTATCACTGCTGACATGTGTTTGCACACTCACTCACAAATGCAAATTAAGCTGTGTAGACACATTTGCATCTTCTGCATCATCTTTACTTGGTTTTGTGTTTCTGTGTCTAAACAGAGCCAAATTTTGTCATCACAAATTTTGTTTTTACCTTTCCATGTTGGACTTCATCCCATTTTATTGTACATCATACTATATATTTTTAAATGCACTGTGATATAATATTACAATAGCGATTCTATAGTATGTAAATACCGTACATGAATATAAAATAATAATTTGCACAATATTTACACAATTGCCTCTCACCTATAATAAATAAACAAATAAAGTTTTTTTTTTAATGTTATGACATTGTTTAGAACATAAGAAAAAAAATCAGTTTTTATTTTTTACACCAAACTTTATATAAGGATGATTCTCTACTATGAAAGATATAACATAATGATTTGATATACCATTTTGCATTATGCAATGTGTGTAAAATGGCCATATTCAGGGTTTTCCATTATATACAATGTATCTGTATCTAATTTGCATATTAATGTGTTTTTGGGGCAACATGTAATGAAAAAGAAGTGTAATAATGGGAGTAATGATTAGCAAGATTTTCATAATATTTCATATGAATATTGATGTTTAATTTCTTTCTCTATTCACTAGTTATGTCTCCCAAAATGCATAATAAACATGCTTTAAGTGGACATGTATGAAATCGCTGTCCAATAGCATTATCAAGGTTCTCGATTTGGGACATGACACTGTGTTTAATGCTAATCACTCAGTAATAAGGTACTGTGATGTGATACCATGAGAGTCCCACTGTACACTACCACCAAAGTACGTTTTATATAAAGTTTTAAATATGCTTTGAATGAAGTCAGAATGATAAAAATTCTGTTAGATAATGAACAACTCTTGACTAACTAATTTACAGACTGACGGACGGCCCTTAGAACCTCTGTTGACAGTGAATACTAAAAGATGGAGATTTCTGCTAGTGAACCCTAAAATGAGGTCTGTTGATTTCGGGCCGTGCTCAGTGGTGCACCACAGCCCAGTTATCACCCTTCAGGTGATGTGTAAAGTAAGAGATAGACCATGCATTGAAGAGTGTTTTGATACCCCTACATTTTAAAGAGTCCAGCCTACCAAGAGAACAGGATTGTTACTTACTGGGCCCAGGCAGCCCAAGAATACATAAGGAAAAGATGAATATTTCTTTGCATATAAGTCCATGTAATTATTAGGAATCCAGCACATGCTGGTGTTTCACACCTGTTTATATGGTGAAACCCTGTCAAATTTTACATGCATGGTGGGTCTGTGGCTCGCATTACTTTGGTATGAGATGCATGTTTGCCTAGCAGCTAGCAATTCAATTTGTGACGATCAAAATGTCAGTTGTGCTGCCCTGTTGATGATTCACATGCAATACTGTTTCCATGCCATTTTACTGTACCTGTGTACTCTGAAATGATGTTGTAGAGTGAAAATATATGAGAAGAAAATGGCGAGGCAAGACTTTTTGCCTTTTTCATTTTTAATTATTGTATAAATTAAATATTAAAAGTTATTACATTTTCATTAAAGATTTCTTAGGAATAATGTGCAATAAATCCAAGGACTAGAATCACATGACATTTGAATGCAGCTTCATAGACTGTAAAGTTAAATGCAGGCGATCCTTTTTTCAAAAACAGCTGTAAATTTAAGAAATGACCTAACATGCAGAGTTGTGGTTTTGTACTCATCCCTGCAAAATCCAGCAATATCAGAGAGCAACTGACAAGGAATATAACTGACAGATTTTGTTGAGCTGCAATATAATGAAAGTCATGAATTAGTCTTTATAAATACGTCAAAGATAAAAGCAGAACCTGGAACTATAGCCACTAGTGTTGTCACGGTACCAAAATTTCTGTATTCAGTACCAATACCAATACCAGTGAAAATCCATGGTTCTCTGTACCAATTTTGTTACCAAAGCAAAACACAAAAACATGCTAATTAAAAAACATTATTTTTATTAATAAAGTCAAACAAAAATAAAATGTACAAAAATCAGTGCCATTCTTTATACTTATTTAAAATTGTGTTTCAAGTTTTTCCGCAAGTAATAAAAGTATGAAAAAAGTAAACAAGTTTCACCCAAAAGTTTTTGTCATATTTCTGCTGCTGCTGCTGAAAAACAACTGTAAACTGTTGTCTGTTTTTGGGTTTGCTGGTGTGTTTCATGATCTTCCTTAGCCTGCAGCTGTAAAAGCAAAATATAATATACTTCATGGAACACTCCACTTTTTTTGAAAATAGGCTCATTTACAACTGCCCAAGAGTTAAACAGTTGAGTTTTACCGTTTTTGAATCCATTCAGCCGATCTCTGGGTCTGGCGGTAGCACTTTTAGCTTAGCTTAGCTTAGCATAGA
>JAFVLL020009584.1:0-20065 GCA_021397915.2 Tor tambroides | reverse complement strand
GGCTTTTAATGGTAGGCCTATGTTTTTTGTTTGTTGTTGTCTCATACTTTTAGATACATTGTTATTATGCTACTGTTTATGTTAGCTTTTAATATACGGTTTTATCATGATTAAAGCTTTAAAACAGTACGGCAACCGCACACGCGTCCATGTTTAACGCTTATCATAGCTATGTGAAAATAAGTGTATAAATGGAACAGTTCATTGTTGGAGCTGAGCTGATGATCTGAATCAGAGAGAGAGAGAGAGAGAGATGCAGAGCAGAGTGTGTGGAGAGCAGGGCGACGTGAGGAAGAGTATTGAGAACTGCTGCTTTAGAACATAGATTTTGAAACTTGTGAATCCATTAGAATCGTTAGAAGACAGAATTGCGATTCATACAGTATATGAATAGATGTTTACGTACACCCCTATAGTTTTCTTCCTCTTCTCTAAAGCAGCGCAGCATGGCCTCGCCCCCATGTTCCCGGGGGCGGCGTTTATCTGGGTTTATGATGTCACTAACCCGGAATTATTTTGTTGTAGTCCCTTACCAGCCGTTCGCTATAGGCGATGCTATGCTAATTCTGTAGAAGACAATTTCTCCCTTTGCATTGAACTTTGAGCTACGTCACTTTGCAGATGTTGTTTATGCTCACACAGCTACATTACACACTAACAAAAGTTCAAATTGTATTATATGACCCCTTTAATTTAGATCACACACACACACACACACACACACACACACACCCTTGTTTGTACTACTTTGTGGGGTCATTTAGTTGGACCCCACAAAGACAACATTTTTAAAAATGATAATAAAGAATGTTTAATAGAATGTTTAAACTCACTATATTGGACCTAACCTACACCAACCCTAAACCTACCAGTCACAGAAACCTAACTTAATTTTAACATTCTTATATATATTCTATATATCTTCTATATATTATTATACATTTCAGCATGTTTTCAATTGCGTGAATAAAATAAATAAATAAATAAATAAAAATCACAAAGTATCCTGTTCACAACAAAAAAATGTATTTATTTTTTTTTTAGTGTTTCATTTATATGCTGTAAATGTTTCATTCACAGTAACTGGCTTTCCTGAAGCTCTTACTATTAAACTTTCCATTTGCATCTCTTCTTGTTCAGTTTACAGTTTTTTCAAAATGGTTACACAGTTTTTGAAACTATGGCTCCATTTCTCAAAACTCTACACACAAAACCACAAAACACACACACAGCATATAAAACGTCACACACATCTTGTAAAAGCAAACACTTCTTTCAAAACTATTTTAACCCTTCTAAAAATGGTATTTTTGTGTAGTAACTCTACACACAAACATAAAATAATTAGCCACATACACACCAAACTACACACAGATATGAAAAATGTAAAAAAAAAAAAAACTACTCTTGTGTGTCTTTTGCTTGTTCAGAGTGCAGTGGAGATTGTCATAGCACTCACACATACATGCACTACACTTTATATACAGTATGTACGAATGATGAATTTTACACAGTTATGCAACTGAACTGAGTCAATACTCAACTGACTTGAGCTGTAGAATGACACAATTGACTTGTTAGATCTGCTGTACAGCAGAATGTAAGGTAATACTTTAGATTACAACCCGCAAACGTACTGTGTAATTAAACAGAATTTACAGTGTAACTTTTGTGTAATTATAGTGTACCTGTTCAGTACCTCTGTGTAGGTATAAGGGAATAATATGTGAAGTTTGGGGAATAAAGGGGTAATAACCTGTAAAATTACAAATTATTTCTACTGTAAGTATTTTGAAACTAAGGGGTACATATTCTAATATTAAGTGGTATGTAGGCTATGACCTAACAACAATCTTATATTTGCAAGCGATTTAACAAAAACATACACTGTGTGGTCCTACTTTTTTAATCACGCTAGGTTAATGTTTCAATCCAAATGATCGGTTGAGACTGTTGGGTTAGGAAGCTGACTTGATTTGACCCAATTTGGGTTGATATCAGTAATAAAGTAAAACCGGCGGTCCTGGGAACAGTGTTGCCAAGTCTGCGGTTTTCCTGGGGAATATTTTGTTGTGAAAACCTGGCAACCCTGGTTAGGAATGTGGAGGTTCAAACACGTACGGTTCTGTGTGCGACAAAATCCATGTCTGCAGTGCTTAAGATGTAAACATGTGGAAAATAGGAAAAAATAATCGAAGCGCAGACGAGGGACAACTTTGAAACTGTCTGGAGTGTGTTCGTTTAAAACTGGAGCAGTGAATGTGCTGATCGGGAACTGGAAACAGCTTGAATGGCGCTTGAGACGAGTCTATCCGTGTTTACGGTGCTCATGACAGGAATATGTGTCGAAAATACAAGAAAACTAATCGAAGCGAAGAGGAGAGAGATTTTTGAAACTGACTGGAATGTGTTCTTTTAAAACTGGAGGGTTTTGTCCGAGTATGTTCTCACAACATTGAGCGGCGATTGAAACCGGGAACTGTGAACTAGTCAAAATGGTGCTTGAGGACGTGGATCAAGCGGTAAAATCAAAGACGGTAAAATCCTGTCAGTTCGCTATAGTTCTTGATTTTCAGTGTTTATTGACGTGATGGTTTGGCCATAATAGTGTAACTTCGTCAGTGGGTGAAAAACATGAACAAATTGAACAAAATCTTAAATTTGTTCTTAAACAGGCTTTTCAAAAGAATTTGGTTTAACTGTATAAGCTATTGTCACGTGTGTTCCCCTTGTGTTCCTGTCTTGTCCTTATTTGGTAGTTCCTGTTCTTATTTGTTATTTGTAGTTCCTGTTTGTTATTGGTTAGTTTATGTCCAGCTGTGTTTAGTTATCTTGTTTAGTTTTAGTAGTATATAAGTTCCTGTCTGTCCTTTATTCTGAATTCCGGTATTGATTGTCTCACCCCTGTACTCCGTGTTACCCAGTGATATCATCATTAAAAGGAATGTTGATTGTTCTCCTCGTCTCCTGCGTTCTCCTTGCTCCCCGCGAAGCGTGACAGAATACTGGAACCCAAACAAGAAGTGAGCGGCACTTTCTCCCCGTGTTTTTGTTTCGTTTAAAAAGTTTTTTGTTTCCTTGTTTTTTCTCCCGTGGCATGGAAGCCGTTGCACGATTCGCCGCCCTAGCCCGTAGAGATCTCCCTTTCTTTGAATACACCGAGGAATTCTGCGGGCTCGCCGCGGCGACGGCATTGGAGGATGCCACCATCAACACTCTGTTCTGGCTCGGGGCCAACCACCATCATCCCGTGGACCTCCCAGACACCACCGGACTAAGTTGGAAGGAAGGAGTTTTCCTGGGGAGTGTCCGGGCCCGAGCCAGAATCAGCCCGTCGCCAAGCCTGCTGGCCGCTTGTCAGTCAAGTCAGCCGGCTAATATGAAGTCAGGTCTGTCAGCTGCCGCTCACTCAAGCTCGCCGCCGTTCGCGGTGAAGTCAAGCCCGCCGTTTGCGGGGAAGTCATGTATGCCGCCGTCCACGGCTCTCTCAAGCCCGCCGTTCGCGGGGAAGTCATGTCCACAACCGTCCGTGGCTGCGAAGTCATGTCCGCCACCGTCCGCGGCTCCGAAGTCATGTACACCGCCGTCCGCGGCTCCGAGGTTATGTCCGCCACTGCCTGCGGCTCCGAGGTCATGTCCACCGCCATCCGCGGCTCCGAAGCCAAGCCCGCCATTCGTGGCTCCGAAGTCAAGCCCACCGCCGTCCGCAGCTCCGAATTTCTGCCCGCCGCCGTCTGCGGCTCACTTAAGCCCTCCATCCACCTCACATGTGCTCCTAGGAATGCTGGTGGAGTATGAGCGGATGTCGTGGGCTCCAGCTCCAGAGCGCCCTCTAGTGACTGCTCCTCGAGAGCTCGCTCCAGTGTCGGCTCCAGCCCCAGAGCTCGCTCCAGTGTCGGCTCCAGCCCCAGAGCTCACTCCAGTGCAGGCTGTAGCCCCAGACCGGAGTCAAGTCATGTCTCCAGAAATATTGTCCATGGGAACCATTCTTGTCGGTCTAGTCATGTCTGTTGGGGTTCCTGAGAGGAAGCAGACCGCTTATCTTGTCATGGCCACAGAGGCCATTCCCAAGCCGCCTGCTTCTCCAGTTGCCTCAATAGAGGCGGTTCCTGAGAGCACACCTGAGGAGATCCCTGTCACCCCGTTTAGCCCAGGGAGGGCTGTGGGTCTCATGTTGGGCCTGGAGGAGGCCTCAGGTTCCGTGCCCAGCCCAGTAAGGATAACCCTGAGAGGGCCTCTGTCTCTGTTTTTAGCCCAGGGAGGGCTCCTGACCCCATAAATTTCCTCAAAGAAATTTTGGGGGGGGGGGGGGTAGTAGGGTTCCGGCTGTAGTGGCCAGGCCGAGGGGCGAGGCCAAGGCCATGGAGGCCATCCAGCCATGGCCTCCTGTTCTCCCTGCACCGCCATGGCCTCCTGAGTCTCCTGACCTGCCATGGACGCCCGAGTCTCCTGACCCGCCATGGCCGCCCGGGTCTGCCTGATCCGCCCTGGAGGCCTATTCTGTGTTCCTGTCCTGCACCAGCCTCCAGGGCGCCCACTCCCCCTCCCCGGTGGTACAAATTTCAAATAATATTTGAATTAAATAAAACAGTCACCATGTTTATTGATATATTACCTGATATATAATGTATGACCTACTGTATAAACAATCGTTTTAGAGCAATTTGTTGTAGCGACTTACCTTGTAACTACATGGAATAAAGGGGGAAAAAGCACCACTTTAATTTACAACCTGCAAATGTTGTATTTACACTGTAACCCCTTGTGAAAAGTGCACTTAAGTATACTTTTATAAAGTGTACTTATTGCAGAAATAATATACTTTAAAAGAACACACATAAGTGTAAATTAAATATGCTATTTTCGATGCTTAAATGCATTGTATTTGTTATTAACTTGAAATGTATCACATTTTAAAGTTATATTAAATGCAATAAGTTGAACTTTTGAGTGATTTTTTTAAACCACTTAAGTGGGACTTTTTAGTACATCTTTATATGTACTTTCATAATTGCTTCTAGTGTCTTTAAAATATGGTTAAAGTGTACTACTAATGTACTGACAAGCAATTAATGTTAACTAAAATATACTTTAATGTCAGTTAACAATACACTTAAGCGTGAATTAAATGTAATGTTTTCGACCACCTAAATGCATGTTATTTGTAATTGATTTCAAATATATTACAGTTTAAAATTACATTAAATGCAATTAGTTGAACTTTTGAGTGATATTTTTGAACCACTTAAGTGGGACTTTAGTATATTTTATATGTACTTTGAAATATGGTAAATATGTACTTCTGAATAAGCAATTAATGTGAACTAAAATATACTCCAATGCCATTTAAATGTACTTCAGTGTCATATATCTCTGGCAATTAAGTGAAAATTTAGTATAGGACATTTAAAATTTTATTTAAAAAAATCTCTTAATTACCTAGTTACAATCAACACAAACACAAAATGGAAAACCCTCAACATTTATTGACAAAATCTCTAAAACAAATACACAAAAACACTTTTTGCTGATGCACAAGAAAAAACCAACACTATACACAGTTGCAACACTTTAACTCACTTGTTAGAAAGAGTCTGGAGAACAATGCAAAATCACTTACATACAAAAGTACATAATCTCGTCATCATAGAAAACATAATTCTGTATGATGTATAAGCCTGTTTCTTCATTGGGGACCTAAAAATGTCCACAAGGTCAAAATTTACTGGTATTACTATCCTTGTGGACTCATTTGGTCTCCATAACGTATAGGATTACTAACACACAAACACACACACTTAATACAAAAAAAAATCAAGAAAATTATAATTCCATGTACAACAAATGAGACCTTATTGTAAAACATTACCAAACTGTGTTCACAGACAAGGCTTAAGACCAGCCCCAGACTAAAATGTAATTCTGAGCTGTTTCAACTGAAAGAAACTTGCACTGACTGATCTTTAAAAATATCATTGCCTTTGTTTTGTCTCAAGATGCATACCAGTAATGTTTTTTCTAAGGCATGTTAATGAAAATGACTTAAATGTCCTAATTGAACTATGGCCTAATCTTGGCTTAGTCTAAACCCTGTCTGTGAAACCAGGCCATACATTCTCAAACTAGCACCAACATTAAACAGGACTGAAAGATTTCTTCTAAAATCTTACTCCAGCATTAGTGAATGCAAGTTTGACTAAATAAATTAATTAATTAATAAAAAAAAAGAACTCCAAATGAACTTGCTGGGAAATACTGTTTGTCAGTGTCCCAGAAGCTCTCCATCGGCAGTAAATTTCAAATGTCATGAAGCTGCACACCATCTCTCCACAGTCTCTGTGAACGGAAATGTTCCAAAGAGGCAGGAAAGTCAGAAAAAAAATTCCTTGAGAAAAGAAAGAAGAACAATTGTTATAAAACATATCCAGTCATTATAAATGGTTCAGTTGAGTGAAAGCAATAGACACAGTTGCAGTCCAAAGTTTATATACACCTTGCAGTATCTGCAAAATGTTAATAATTTAAGCAGTAAGAGGGTAGAGAGGTAGACTCATTAAAAAATTGCAATTTCTGCTCTGCTGGAGCAGTTTATTCTGCAAGGTGTATGTAAACTTTTGACCACATCTGCATCACCTTCCAGCTAAGATGGCGCTGCGCATGGCAGCCACAGTGCTTAGCTCTCCAGTGTTTCTACTGTTTTTGTTAGTTTTTCCTGTTTTTTGTTTCTCAGACATGATCAGTTTTACCAGGGATGAACTGCTGAACATTCGACAGAAAAATCTTTTACCGGATTTTGATTATTTCGACGTTTTGCTGAACGTTGTAGTTGGCGGAGCTGCGGCGCTGTTTAGACGCTTCAGGACGCAGCAGACGGGGGCAGCGAGCCAGTGCGCTCGTGAACCTCAGCGTGGAATCATAACACCGCTGCCTAGCATCCATCTAGCGTATCTCTGCTCTCTACCCAACAAAACGGACGAACTCCTTCTGCTCTCCTGGATAAACAAGGAATTTTCAAACTCGGCTGCTTTGTGTTTCATGGAAACCTGGCTGAACGACGCCATTCCAGACAGTGCGTTAAGTCTGCCGGGCTTTCAGCTGTTTAGAGAAGACCGTGACGCAGAATCAACGGGGAAATCGCGTGGCGGCGGGACGTGCTTTTATATCAACGAAAGGTGGTGTACAGATGTAACTGTGTTAAAGAAAATGTGCTGTCCCGATCTTGAAACACTCTTCATTAACTGCAAACCGTTCTATTCGCCGCGGGAGTTTTGCTTGTTCATTCTGGTGAGTGTTTACATTCCACCGCAAGCGCACGTGAGCTCAGCTTTACAGAAACTCGCTGATCAGATTACAGAGAGTAAGCAACAACACCCGGACTCTGTTTTAATCACTCTTGGGGACTTTAATAAAGCAAATCTCTCACGTGAACTGCCAAAATACAGACAGCATGTTACATGTCCCACCAGAGACAGTAATATACTGGATCACTGTTACACAGCAAATCACTCTGTCCCACGGGCAGCTTTGGGGCTCTCTGATCACTGTTTAGTTCATCTCATACCGACCTACAGGCAGAAACTGAAATCAGCTAAACCTGTATTAAGGACTGTAAAACGATGGACTAATGAAGCAGAGCGGGATTTACAAGCCTGTTTTTCTCTCACTGATTGGACTGTTTTTGAAGCTGCTGCCACCGATCTGGACGAGCTCGCAGAGACTGTAACATCCTATATCAGTTTCTGTGAGGATATGTGCATTCCTACCAGGACTCACTTAACCCCCTGGGGTCGAAGCCCGCACCGGTGCGGGCTGTCTCGTATTTTCTTTATGACCACGAAAAGAACTAAAAATACTCTGTCAGTTTTGATCGTACAGATAAGAATAAGGTATCATTTGAATCTGCAAAAGGTCTACTTTTATTCCTGTATAATATTAGTTTTAGTAGTATATTGTCATAATAACAACGAAACAATGTGCTTTTCTAAAATTAATAAAATAAACGGGGTGCATTCTCTGCCGGCTCTGTCTCGGTCACCTCTCTTCACAGACACGTAAATAAAACAACATGAATCTCTGCGAATACTCGTCTCAAATACATGAGAAATATATGTATAGAAAGCTTGAAATGTCTACTTTTAAATGAAGTCACGTCCAAAACAAATATTCTGTGATAAAGTAATCTGTATGAAACAAACGCGATGTCCAGTTTTCCCATCTCAACACATTATAGCTAATGCAGTCACGCCCACACGCCGATCGCGCTTTTCAGATTTAAATATCCACGTGAGGCAAATATCAAGTTCATCTCGGCTACTTTCAGTTTCTGGAAGAAGATCTGCTGAGAAATAACCCAGAACTTCAAAATGTTTTTTTTTTCTTTCCTTCAGAGCACATAAACAATATACACTATGAAAATGCCAGGTTCAAAAGCTTGGAGTCAGTAGGCTATATACAGAAATTAAAACTTTTATTTAGCACACAAGTGATGATAAAGACATTTATCATGTTACAAACGATGCAGTTCTTCTGAACTTTCTATTCATCAAAAAAAAAAAAACCTGAAATATTCTTCTCAGCTCTTTTCAACATAATAATAATAATAATAACAATAATAATAATAATGATAATAAATATTTTTGAGCAGCAAATCAGAATATTAGAAGGATCTTGTGACTGGAGTAATGATGCTAAAATGTCAGCTTTGATTGTTCCTAATAAACTGTTTAACTGCACTCGCAAGTGAATCTCAAGTTATTTTGTGTGATAGCTAAATATATTCTAAATAAACTACAAACAAAAAATATATAAATTTATTTTGTCCTCACATTCTTTCGTGTAACTCTTCCCTCTCAGTCACATACCTGACTGAATGGCTCATTATGCAGCTCATTATGCGGGCCTTTGTCTTCTCAGGTGTAAATCACTGCATTATCCAGGATAGTTCACGCCCTCTCGCATAGACCCTTTCTACTCAAAAAGTGTCTTAGAAAATTTAAATCAATATATTGTTTTCTGTGAGCGAGTAAACAAGATGATTTTCACATTATTTTGAAGCAAAAACTCTAGGCTACAAGATCCAGTTCTCAAAAGTCTTGTGAACAAATGTTCTGTATGTGTTTTATGGCCTTATTTCAGTGACTTCAAAATTTTAGTTTTTCACTAACCACACATAAACGTTGCTTTCTCAAAAACACAATCATGTACATAAATGCTGCTAACATATTATTGTAGCCCAGTTTGTGCTGTTTACAGTGTTATTAGACTTTAGACATTTATATGTTTATAAGCAGCTGAACAAAGCACAAAGGTCAGGGCATGTCAAAACTTCTCCAGGCCCCCAAAACACCCTTAGACCCCAGAGGGTTAACTTACAACAACGACAAACCATGGTTCACTGCAAAACTCAGACAGCTCTGTCAGGCCAAAGAAGATGCTCGCAGGAATGGGGACAGAGTCTTGTACAAACAGGCCAAATACACACTGGAAAAGGAGATCAGAGTGGCAAAGAGGAATTATTCTGAAAAGCTACGGATTCAGTTCTATTCTAGTGACACGGCTTCAGTGTGGAAAGGTCTGAAAGACATCACCAATTACAAGACACCATCCCCCAGCACTGTGAAGAATCAACAACTAGCAGACGATCTGAACGATTTTTATTGCAGGTTTGGAAAAATACCATTCACACCTCCTGCAACCACTGTCTCCCCCACACCTGCAATTCAGTTCAGTGAAGATGACGTGCGCCAGGTCTTCAGAAAGAACAAGAGAAGAAAGGCACCAGTCCCAGACAGTGGTAATACCCCAGCCTGCCTGAAATCCAGTTGACCAGCTGGCCTCATCTTCACACAGAGATCTTCAACAGATCACTGGAGCTGTGCGAAGTCCCCTCATGCTTCAACCGCTCCACCATCATCCCCGTCCCAAGAAACCCAAAATTACTGGTCTTAATGACTACAGACCTGTAGCCTCTAACGTCTGTACATGAAATCCATTTGAAAGACTGGGTTTTGATGATCTTAACATCACTGGACCCTGCAGTTTGCCTACAGAGCAAACAGGTCTGTGAATGATGCAGTCAATATGGGACTGCATTATGTTCTGCAACATCTGGACAGACCAGGGACTTATGTGAGGATCCTGTTTGTAGACTTCAGCTCCGCTTTTAACACCATCATCCCATCACTAATCCAGCCCAAATTAACTCAGCTTTCCTTGCCCACCTCCGTCTGTCAGTGGATCAACAGCTTCCTGACAGGCAGGCAGCAGCTAGTGAGGCTGGGAAAATACACATCCAGCACCCATACGATCAGCACTGGAGCTCCTCAGGGCTGTGTTCTCTCCCCACTGCTCTTCTCCCTCTACACCAACGACTGCACATCTAAAGACCCCTCTGTCAAGCTCCTGAAGTTTGCAGACGACACCACACTGATCGGCCTCAT
The DNA here is from genome assembly GCA_021397915.2 of Tor tambroides. Classification (NCBI taxonomy): domain Eukaryota; kingdom Metazoa; phylum Chordata; class Actinopteri; order Cypriniformes; family Cyprinidae; genus Tor; species Tor tambroides. The sequence goes on along the minus strand of JAFVLL020009584.1, from coordinate 9,626 downwards.
TCAGGACGGTGATGAGTCTGCTTACAGACAGGAGGTTGAAGAGATGGCTGTCTGGTGCAGTCTTAACAACCTGGAGCTCAACACGCTCAAAACAGTGGAGATGATAGTGGACTTCAGGAGAAACGCCCCTGCACTCCCCCCACTCACCATCATGAACAGCACTGTGGAGTCATTCAGTGGAGTCATTCAGATTCCTGGGCACCACAATCTCCCAGGACCTGAAGTGGGACAATCACATTGAGTCCATTGTGAAAAAGGCCCAGCAGAGGCTGTACTTCCTTCGCCAGCTGAGGAAGTTCAACCTGCCACAGGAGCTGCTGATACAGTTCTACTCCGCCATCATTGAATCCATCCTCTGCACTTCAATAACTGTTTGGCTCAGCCTAGCTACACACCGGACTCAGAAGACTACGGAGGGTAGTCCGGACTGCTGAGCGAATCATTGGTACAACCCTCCCCACTCTCCAAGAGCTGTACTTATCCAGAGTGAGCAAAAGGGCTAAGAAAATTACTCTGGACCCCTCACATCCAGCACACTCCCTCTTTGAACTGCTGTCGTCTGGTCGACGCTACAGAGCTCTGCGCACCAGAAAGACCAGACACAGGAACAGTTTCTTCCCTCAGGCAATCCATCTCATGAACACTTGACAATAAACAAGGAACACACAACACTATAATACATTATTTATTTAGCACATATACTTATTTACATTTCAAATTTGCACATATCTTACTTGTACATACATAATTGTCTATATTATATATTTTGTTTTTTGATATTTTGTACATTGTCTATTTTGTATATTTGTATATTATTCTTTTTATTATCTGTGTCGCTGTCATTCTGTTGCACTGTGGAGCTTCTGTCACTAAAACAAATTCCTCGTATGTGTAAACATACCTGGCAATAAAGCTCATTCTGAATCTGATTCTGATTCTGATCACCTAAGAGGTGAATTACCTCAATCATCAGGGCAACATCGTAGTAGAATGCTGGGAGATGTTCCTTCAGATTTCCTACAAACACCAGATTTCCTGATCACACCATCTTCACTGACACTGGGCTTTAAAAATAGATAACATTTTTACAAACATTTTTTATTCCTACTTTACAGGAAATAAAACATAACTTTATCAATTACTCAAATATAGATAAATATCCCAAAATCTATGAAAATGAAGAAAGGTACCTTCAATTTTTTTCCCTCATCTTGCCTTGCAAGCTTCTCTCACACATCTTCATGAAGAATGTTCCTGTATTTACCACGACTGACACAGCAAAGCTGCTGTCCTCTTCCTTTGGTTTGTTACCTGTAAAATACATGATGACTAGAGGGGGATCTATAAATGCACAGGTGGGAATATATTACTTCCAAATGGAAAAGATTCAAAGCATTTAAAATCCATAGGCATAGTGACTTAATATAGCACTTTTAGCTTGTCATGTGTGATCAGGGTGAGCTGACTAACTTCTAACAGGGGTTGAGCCTGGTCAGTACCTGGATGGGAGACCTCCTGGGAAAAACTAGGTTGCTGCTGGAAGAGGTGTTAGTGAGGCCAGCAGGGGATGCTCACCCTGCGGTCTGTGTGGGTCCTAAAGCCTCAGTGTAGTGACGGGGACACAATACTGTAAAAAGCACCGTCCTGTGGATGAGACGTTAAACCGAGGTCCTGACTCCCTGTGGTCATTAAAAATCCCAGTGTCTTTAGAAAAAGAGTAGGGGTGTAACCCCGGCATCCTGGCCAAATTTGCCCATTGGCCTCTGACCATCATGGCTTCCTAATCATCCCCATACACTGATTGGCTTAATTACTCTGTCTCCTCTCCACCAATAAGCTAGTGTGTGGTGGGCGTTCTGGCACAATATGGCTGCCGTCGCATCATCCAGGTGGATGCTGCACACTGGTGGTGGTTGAGGAGATTCCCTCCCTTTCTTGTAAAGCGCTTTGAGTACCCAGAAAAGTGCTATATAAATGTAACAAATTATTATTATTATTACTAACATCACGTGTTTCCACACTGTATCTCCAGAAACAAATCTGCACTGATCCTGCAAAATGAATAACTCCAGATAAGTACAAAAATATTACATATTACAAACACAACCAGTAACATCTTGCTCTTCAAATGCCAAAAAAAAAAAAAAAAACATTATTTCTAGAGGTGGCTGATATATTGAATATTACTGGTGGTTATAATATCAGTTATATACATTAAATATTGCAAGATCGGATCTTTGAATTTTGTTTAGTAGCGTTACATTGAATTTTAAATCATTTAGTTAAAATAAAATATTGTATTTTCAGCAGCCAAATTTCTTGGTCCACGCATGCAATAACATTCCGATATAAGAATGCAGTCATAGATAAATTATAGGACACGATTAATTCCCCTCCCGAGTCCATATAGCAAGAACTGCCGGGTTATGGTGAAAGCCGCACGAATGGCAAGACTAAATTAAGAATAAAGAAAGTTTATATCAAGATATACTTACTTGATTCATTATCTGCAGTACATAAAGTCTCATGTGTAATCATCCAAATGCGCTGCTCCTCTGTTCTCGTTTGATCAACGCGAGAAACATGGCGCGTATCATGACGTAGTATTTTTGGCGCATGCGCATACAACAAAAGAGCTACTATGTGCGTGGTTACATGTTTTTTCAGGCTTTTCATTTTTGTTCAAGTTCAAGTTGTCCTAATTCATTGTGAAGTTAGACCAAAGACTACTGTTAGATGCATTCATGACTCATTCACCTAACTAAAAGTCAGTCATTTTTACAGTGCAGTGCAGTGTAGCCTAGTCTAAATAAAATCATATGTATCTGAATGGAAATTAATTTTGTTTAGATCTGTTAAAATTTTGCTTGCAATTAATGCAATTAAATGTGTTCAAGTGAGAACAACATAATGATATTGAAAGTATTCTGTACACAGATGTAAAGTACAGTACTATTACATATAAATACAGTACTCTCATAAATGACACTGTATGTCAAATATTATGTCAAAAATTAAACTTTATAGAGCTCATAGCGCAAGAGCTGGTGATGAAAATTTCAACAATAAGTTTTATTGGAGTATAGAAAGTGAATTTAAGTGTATTTAAGTTTAGAAGAAAATACATTTCAAGTGCATTAATGCATAGTATATATTATAGACTAAATACATTTAAAATACATTAACAAATGTAATTTTGGAGAACACACTTAAGTTAAAATTAAAATCAATTATTTTACATGTGCTTTAGTATATTGATAAATATATCAAAATAAGTGTACTTATTTAAAACACAATAAAATCTTAATTATGTAAAATGTATGTTTAAGTAATACTTAGACATTATTATAAAGTGCATTTTTAAAAAGTATGTTAAAACCTATTGTCATTAAAGTGTACTCTCTTTAAGTACACTTAAGTGGCCTTTAATTTAAATTATATTATATTATCTGCAAGTGCACTTTTTTAAAAAAGTATACTTTTAATAATTGAAGTACACAAAAAGTACACTTTTACTGCAGTTAAGCACACTTCTTTTTCATAAGGGACTACATGGAATCAGGGAGGAACAAGTTGGGGTTAAACACAGAACAAGTGTATACTTGCACAGTAATTACAGAGAAAAATATTGCACTAGTTTTAATTTGTTTGATAGCCAAATTAAACCCTCTTCTTTTTTTTTTTTTTTGCTATAAAAACATCACAGTATGCATCCACTGAAATACAATTATTGTATCATGTATTTTTTTCTGCGAACAGCTGGAAAGAGGTAAGCTTGTTTTAAGCTGCATTGAACCTTGATGGTATATCATGCAAAGTTATTTGGTGATAGTGGTGTTGGGAAGTTGCTGGTGTGACTCAGCTGAGATCGACGAATAAGCTTTCATAAGGTAAGCTGACTTGTGAATTATAAATCATAGCAGAAACTCATTAACTCATTTCACTAGATGTCCAGTTTTGTTGTTCAGTAATCATCATGTTTCCTTTAATAATAGAATGGTTAAAAATACCTAGGCCTATAATAAAATACCAGTATAAAATTATAAAAAGTATATGGTCTTTCTAAATCACTCCCAAACAAAAGATTATTGTTTAGGCCATACCACGTAATATTAGAATAGGTACCCCTTAGTTTCAAAATACTTACTGTATAAATGATTTGTAATTTTACAGGTTGTTACCCCTTTATTCCCCAAACATTGAATATTATTCCCCTATACACTATAATTACAAAAACGTTACGCTGTAACTTCAGTTTACTTACGCAGTTCTTTGCAAGTTGCATATCTGGTTGTTACCCCCCTTATTACCCAAATGTAACACATTGTTCCCTTATACCTACACGTACATTCTTTATAGGTACACTATAATTACAGAAACATACACTGTAAATTCAGTATATACTTACGTAATTCTTTGCGGGTTGTAATCTAAAGCGTTACCGAATGTAATTTTGATACTATTGTGAAGCTGCTGTGAAAAAATTCTATATTGTATAAAAGCACTTTAGAAATAAAGTTGACTTTCTGACTTGGCTTGTATATGCATATTCAGGATAGATAGATAGATAGATAGATAGATAGATAGATAGATAGATTGATTATACAATACAGATACAATGTAAACAGAAATGCAAGTGGGTAAAATAATTTATTTCTAAAAAAACGAGTTTTGATTACTGAGCAAATGATCACTGTATGTAGGTCATCAGTAAATGAGTGTGGCATTTGGTTTCACTTTATTTTGATGGTCCCTTTAACACATTCTGTTAACTATAAGTAATGTTGCACCTACATTTCTACTAACTCTCAGAGTGTTAGTAGAGTATTCGTAGACTGGTAGGCTTAGGGTTAGAATGAGTTGACATTTACTTGCAAAGTTACTAATAGTCAGTAGGATGTCTGTTGGGAGACCATCACAATAAAGAGTTAGTAGATATGAAGCAGACAGTCTACTAATACTCTACTGAGAGCTTATTGTCATGTAGGTGCAGTGTTACTTCGTATCAACAGAATGCTCAAAAAGGACCATCAAAATAAAGTGTTACAGCATTTACAGTTTTTTTCAACTGCTTAAACACAAAATCTTTACTTGTCACACAATTTCTGAAAGCTGACACACAAACAGCAGAAGCACACACCAAATCTGCAAAACCATACACTAATTCTCAGCCTGTGACTCAGTTTTCAATTTCATAAAACACAACACACAATTCTTTATGTAACCCAAAAATCTAACAGGAAGTATCTTGATTTCCTTTTTCAAACACAACCAATCAAAAATGGCACAGTAATTCATCAGTGCCTCACACTAACTCCTCACATGTGCTTCACTGAACACCAACCAATCATGGCTTTAGAACAGGCCTATAAACACACATCTACACATGCTTGACGTGTTTCTTTTCTTTCATACTGTGTAATACTGTATTCACAACCACAAATGCTTAGAGTTAAAATGTTTGGTTTCAATCTTTCTTTCATGTATTTACTGTGAATTTTTCAACATCTCTCTGCCAATTACTTTCTATCTTGTACAGAAATGTACACAAATATCCAAAAATATAATATTATGGCAAAGGTGTTTGCAACGTGAGAAACTTTTTGCTTTTGCAATGTGTTTGTGATATTTTGAATGCAGTGCTTAATTTTGCAAGAGATGTGAGTCATTTTGCATTTTGTGTGTGCTATTCTTGGCTGTGTGTGTAAAGTTTTGAAAAAAAGAGGCAAAGTTTTGAAAACGTGTAAGCAGCTGAAAAAAAACCCTGTAAATGTCAGTGTTTCCAAAATGAAACAAAAAGAGCTGTTAGTTTTGAGTTGTAACATCTGTGTAGGCTCATTGATGGTTGATTACACTTGGTTTTAAGAGACCCTTTTAGCCTTTTGACATTTGCATATAAATTACTGACCTGGCCTCACCGTTTACATTTATATGGGTGCTAAATTGCCAATGGTTTTTCCCCACTATCAAAAAGATGCTAAGCAGATCACCTCTCTGGTCTCCCTATCAAACTTCAAACACATTCCGAAGAGGAGTGAATAACCCCCATGCCAGGCACCAATGGCCTGACTAGACCAGTGGTCTCCACAATTCCAAATACATATCACACACACATAAAGACATTTTCTTTATTTAGGCCGTAATTAAGCAGTTATAAATGTATCTGTATATGCATATGTTGTATGTATGCTGCCCTATTATATTGACCTAGTTACAACCCTTTACTTGTATTAGTTAGACTCTAAACGCCTATATTCAAGTGTATGAGTGTATCTTTGCTTTAATACCTTCTATAGGTTACTTTCTTGGTATCAAAATGATCTTCTTTTTATTCCTCGAACAATGATGCACACTATGTGATCGTGAAATGCATCATACAATTTTTACTATGTTTTGAAGTAAAACTGCACCAGCTCTCCAGACCAGCAATAAAAATGCAAATGGGCCATAAACGGAGACAAAGAAAGTTTCTCCCGCTCAAAATTCATGCCTCTGATTGGCCACTCCACTCAAAAAGTGGGTGCGGCTATGAACTATCAAAAGTTCTGAACTCAGACTAATCGTTGCTCAAAACTCTTCTTCTTGAGACGGACACACTCCAAACTCTCCTCTTGAGTTTAACCTTCTGGCAGTTTTACCTCTGTAACTTTGTGGACACGCTGTGGACTTTCCTATCTTCAGAAGGACCAGAGGAAAATCTTCAGCTCACTCCTAAAGAAATCATCAAGAACCTCTTGTGTACCGCATCGGGACTCTTATTCAGCAACAAAACCAATGATGCGTGTTTAAGTTTGAACCCCTTTTAAGGTGAACTGTGATTCTCTGATGATTCTCATTTAGGTTGTGGTTAATTCATGTGAAATACTGCCATTCTTTTGCTCTTCTCTCTCTTTTACTTACTTTCCTTCATTCTGTACATATATGTTTTGCTCAGTTTAGTTGTATGTTAGCTATAGTTTCATTTATTAAATCCTTTATATTCACAATTGATTGTCTCTGTGTTCTGCTCATGATTCAAAGTCACTGAATGCTGTTCCTTAATTAGTTAATTCTAAGATCTAATCTAAATATTTATTATTAATTCTAACCAGTTATAATTAATTATAAATATTCCCCTTTTGCGCTAATTTGCTACAGAGTGATGTGTGTAAAGTAGAGAACTGTGTTTAGAGTTTTGAAAAAAGTTTGTTGTACAATATCAAACTGAGTTTAAAGCACGTAATGTGCATGTAATTTTGCAGATTTGATCTAAAGATTAGGTAAATGAGTGAAGGGTTTTACTAAGTGGGGGTTACGATCGCCAGCTGGAGTGCCCATGAACTCCATTAGAGGGCACTCCACCCCGGACTCTTGCCATTGTTTTCTGGACTCCATTTCCCATGTGTTCCTTGTTTTCTGAGTTTCATAATTCTCAGAGTCTCCTAGTTTCCTTGCCTTCATGTTTTTGATCTTGGACTGGTTTGTAACGTGTGGGAGGCGTGACAATGGAGTTGGAGATCCAAATGCAAGGCTTTATTATAGAACGTACTCAGACAGGCAGGGTCAAACACCAGCAAAACAGTAATATCCAAGGCACAGGCAAAAGAGTAATCCAAAACACAGGCAAGGGTCAGGGCAGGCAGCAAACAATCAAAAAACAAGGAAACAGTCCAGGGTCAAAAACTAGAAAACTAGGAACACGGGAACTCACTGTTACTGATTTATCATGCAGCTCAAACCATTATGGGTACAAACTCTCATCAATCTATTCTGAATCATCAACACAGTTTCAATGATGATTTATAATAAACCCTAAACCCTGGATAGAGTGGCTGAGAGAATGTGGTCTGGACTGTGTGGATGAGGCTCATTGTGTCAGAGACGCTGTAGAAGGACAGAGTTCCTGCACTGCGGTCCACAAACACTCCTATTCTACTGCTGATGGACTTTACAGGGAGACGAGTCCGTATGTCATTGTGTCTGAATGAGTATCTGGAGGGAGAGCAGAACAAACTCCAGGACTGATCATTATATCCAAACCTACACTCATAAACCTGTCCCTTCCTGCTGATGCTCTTATATGACACTGATATCTCCACACCATCATCTCCACTCCACTCCAGCTCCCAGTAACAGCGTCCACACACACTCTCTCTACACAACACCTGAGGCCAATAATCAAATCTGTCTGGACGATCAGGATACGACTGATCTATGTGAGTGTCAGTAATCACTCTGTTGCTCTCAGACAGGAGGAGGAATTTATTCACTGTGTTCAGATCCAGAGTGAGCCATTGGGAATCTGATGGAGATAAAACACATCAGAATCAGGAATTATGAATCTGTTTGATCTTTTCATGTAGCTGAACTCTTCATGTTCAGTGTATCATCAGTGTCTCAGTACAGATGAACAGATATCCTGAGCAAATCATCATTTACATCATCAATTATAAAACTCTTCTTTCACCTTCTACAGGAAGAACATGAACACACAGTGAGTTTTTCTGCTTGTTTTCTTACTGACTTACATTGTAGGAAGTCGTTCCTGGTCCAGAAAACAATGTAGATAAATGTGACTGTGGAAATCAACAGACATAAACAGTATGATTCTCATGATCCTGCATTAATTCATAAGACATTTCTAATATGATGTTCTCCATGATATGAGATGATGATAGACTCATTTTTCTATTCAGCTCAGGACTTTACCTCTGTCTGAGATCTTCTTGAGCTTCTCTTTGCAGAAATCCTCCAGTTTTTCTTTAAGCTGATGGACAGATTCTCTCAGACCATCAAAAGAGACGAGGGAACTGAAGGGATTGCTATTTACATCTGTAGATTCAGGAGGTGCTGAGAGAGACTGGAAAATCTACAGAAAACAGAAATCAAAACTCATTAGCTCCACACTTCACCCAATAACCTGCACCAACATCAGATTTATATGACTCTTGTTGACTTGACTGATCTTTACTAACTCACCCCAATCCAGCACTTTCATAGCATCAGCTTCATTCTTCTCATATTCATTTCATTACATTAGAGCTACAGATTCTAGTATTTGCCCCTTACACTATATGTGAACTTATATATATTAAATATCGCCCCAATATTTGAGAAAAGCTACTACAAATTCAGTCATTTTTGGCCGCAAAAATCAGAAAAAAACAAAATTCTGATGAGACTGATTGGTAATATACAGCCTCACTTCATGGTCAAATTCATCAATATGTAGCAGGCAAATAAAATTACATTTTAATCAGGTTTTGAGGACCTGATGCAATTTTGATGAACGTTACTCAGAACTACTGAGTTCACTGATTTCTGCATGATGTAATAAATCAGAAGGAAAAATGAGGTAAAAGCTGAAATGTTATTGAGGTTTTTAACTGTTGTTGGTGCTAGTGGAGTTTGACAGCTAAATATATCTTCCAGAAGAAAGAGCTCAGAGAAATGATTCCTAAGAGATTTCCAGAGCTGAAAGCCATTTGTAAGTGGCATCTCTTTCAGAAGAAGATGATCAGATGAGAGTCTGACTGATGATTATATAATAAGACACTCATGAAATGTTTCTCTGTGAGTCTGGTGTCACAGCAGGATCTGCTCAAGTCCACTATGATCCTGTTCTTCTAGATCTGTGTTACCTGCAG
>JAFVLL020009583.1:0-26804 GCA_021397915.2 Tor tambroides | reverse complement strand
GCACAGTCTCTCAGTACACGTCCAGGTATGTTGTCAGGGCCCGCAGCCTTTCGTGGGTTAATCCTGGATAGGGTCTTCCTTACGTCGGCTGGAGAAAGACAGAGTACCTGGTCGTTTGGAGATGTGTGTTGTTTCTGTGCAGGTGTGTCGTTCTGTATCTCAAATACAGATATGTAGATGAGTTTATTTCTTCATCAGATTCGTGAAAATGTGTCATTCCATCACTTGCTCACCAATGGATCCTCTGCAGTGAATGGGTGCTGTCAGTCCAAACAGCTTATAAAAACATCACAATAATCCACAAGTAATCCACACCACTCCAGTCCATCAGTTAATGTCTTGAGAAACCAAAATCTACAAGTTTGTAAGAAACAAATCCATCTTTTAGACATTTTTAACTTCAAACTGTTGCAGTCCATAATGCATAATAATGCTTCCTCGAGCTAAGAAGTGGTCTGGTCTGAATCAGGAGAGAAATCTGCACAGATCAAGCAGCACTTACAAGCCAAAACAGTCCAAAACAGCTCTAAACAAATATTTGTGTGGATATTGATGTGAGAGACAACAGGAGATGGACTTTTCATTCTATCATGTTTATAAGTAAAGCAAAATATTTTCAATATATAAACACAATTCTCATTTTGATAGCGATATAATGTAAACTCAAGTAACTTATTACTTTAGTCGTAGTCTGATGGTATAACACACATAACCTGTAACATGCCCTCACTTGCTTCACTTTTTGATTGTGTTGCATTAAAAGTGGCATTTAGACCTATTTGTATTGTATTGGAGAGGAGAAAGGACTAGAGGACCCATCCGTGCTGCAAACCAGATCATGTGTGGAGAATCGAACAATACATTATTGATGAAGAGAAAGATTCCTACTTTTAGGATTGTTTTATGTCTGGACAAATTGTCCTGGAAGTTACTAAAAAAAGAGAAGGAGGGACAGGAGAGGAGATGAGAGAATGAGAGCGGAGCCGTCAGTCCTGTTAACCCTCATGTGTGCAAAATCAAACAATACATTATTGATGAAGAGAAAGATTCCTACTTTTAGGATTGTCTGATGTCTGTACAAATTGTACTGGGATATTCTAAAAATAACGATTTATTTGATATTCTGTATTTTCAACAGCCACAAGGAGCATTCACTGATGTTAGGCCATAATTGTCATTTAATTAACACTGTTTATGGCAGGGCTTTTCAAACCAAATATTATGACCACCTTTCTAAAATACATATAAAAATATTTGTATATTTTAAATATAAAAATATAAAACTAAAGACTGTTAAAAACTAGGGACATCAAAAGAATAATTACAACTGATCTTATAATTTTCAACTTTAGAAAACATAAAACCATGAAAGCATGCATGCATGCATAAATAAATCAATTAATAAGGTTACACTTTAGGGACCAGTTCTCACTATTAACTAGTTGCTTATTAGCATGCCTATTATTCATTAACCTATTGGCTGTTTATTAGTACTTATAAAGAACATATTCTGCATGACCATATTCTACATGAATGAATGAATGAATAAATAAATACATAAATGAATAAGAGCTGTACTATGAAATTTGGTGTAATAATGTCATTGAGTTTTTTTATTTGTTTTTTTATTTAAATGTTATAAATTAGATATAAAAACGTATTATACTTATATAAATATTATCCCAAGATAACGTTAACATTGGCAGCCCTGAAAATGCACTTTGTGTTTGTCTGAAACCCCTGGTTTGTGGGGTTTTTATTTATTTATTTTACAAGTGGCATTAATTGACAGCAGACATCAGATTTAACCATGCAGGCAAAGTTTCATCTGTAGTCCCTGGCAGGTTGATGGTAAAAAGTACATATGCCTACAATTAGTAAAACAGTGATATTGTCACGGTGCACACACAAGGGAGGAGCAAGGAACACGAGACGAGGATGAAACTCAAATTAACCGTCTTTAATAACTTCAAACAAGGCAGGGCAAGACAAGGCAAGGCTGACACAAAATATGGACACAAGAGGTGAGAACACATGACACACACGACAGAGGACTGACATAACTCCCCCCTCCCGAAAGGCTCGTCCCGAGTCTTAACAGTTCCATCGGGGAGGGGGGGGTGGGCGCTCTGGAGGCCCCTCAGGACAGACACGCACAGGAACACAAGACGGGGACCTCCAGAGCGGAACAGACAGACGGAGGCCATGGCGGTGCAGGGAGCTCAGGAGGCCATGGCGGTGCAGGAAGCTCCGGAGGCCATGGCAGATGGTCCTAGTGGCCATGGCCTCGGTCCCCTCGGCCTGGCCACTCCACCCAGAGCTCAACTACCCCCCCCCCCCCCCCCCCAAAATTTCCCTGGGGAATCTAAGGGGTATCAGGAGCCAGACAAAACAGGAACAGGACAGGACAGCCTTCCAGGGCTAGACACACAGGACAAGACAGGAAAGCCCCCAGGAACAGAAAGCCCTCCTGGGCTAGCTCGGAAGCTGAGGCTTCTTCTGGGCATGACAAGGAGTCAGGGGCCCTCGCAGGGTCCCTCAGCAACCATGGTCTCCATGGACCAGACCGACAAGACAGGGTAGAATTAAAATGTTCGTGAGGGCACGACAAGACTTAAAAACCATGAGTCCGGGGACATGGCACGGCACTCCTGGCCGTGTTGTGGACTGGATCAACGGGGCTTGAGTCAGCGGCGGGCTTGAGTCAGCGGCAGGCCGACAGGCTTGAGTCAGCGGCGGGCCGGCGGCCTAGGGTGAGCGGCGGACAGCGGCGTCGATCTCCTGCGAACGGTGGGCTTGGGGGAGCCGTGGACGGCGGGTTGGCCTTCCCCGCGGACGGCAAGTTGGCCTTCCCCGCGGACAGCAGACTTGAGTGAGCAGCGGGCTTTGGAGAGCCAAAGACAGCGGCGGATATCTCCCGCGATCAGCGGGACTGGGTGAGCCGCGGACGGCGGACTTGCGGCACTCGCGGCGATCCCGCCGAACTCCCACGCCAACTTGCAGTGGGCTATGGCGGGATGACGAGTGGCGACTTCCATGCCGCAGGGCAGACAAACAGGAACAACAACAACAAAAAAACACTTTTCAAAAAACGAACAAAACAAAACGGTGAAGGGGCGCCGCTTACTGTTTTGGTCTGGTTTTCTGTCACGGTGCACACACGAGGGAGGAGCAAGGAACACGAGACGAGGATGAAACTCAAATTAACAGTCTTTAATAACTTCAAACAAGGCAGGGCAAGACAAGGCAAGGCTGACACAGACAGGAACACCGGGGAGTAACGAGTAGACCAGACGACACGAAACTGAAGAGACTTAACTAATAATCACATTAAACAAGGACAGGAAACAAACCAAATATGGACACAAGAGGTGGGAACACGACACACACGACAGAGGACTGACAGATATGATCACATACATTAAACATGAAACAATCATGTAAAAGCACAGGTTTTATGTTTCAGGTGGAACCAAAGTAACTTTCCTTCACCTGCTTTTTCACAGTCATCTGCTGTGTTTTATTATTTATCTCAGTGTCAGTAATGATCGCCTTGTCTCTTCTGTCATTTTCCTGTTGAAACTATTTTGAGTGTTCGTTCCCTATGTGTGTCTGTCAGGAGGCTGTGGTGCTCCATTCACACCCGCACCAGTGTTTCACCAGTGCGCTGTCCCGATAATTACACTGCTCCTTCAGGACGCTATCCCACACACACACACACACACACACACACTCGCACATATAGGCCTATACATATACATTCTTCACACACGCACTCATACTCTTACACACATACACATTGCAGCTGAAGGTTACATTAGAAAAATCTCAAAATATTCTCAACAAGCAGCTATTTTTACTTGAAGAAAAGGTCACATTGGTATCGAAGCAGAAGAGAGAACATTGAAATATAACAGAGACGCTTCCTTCAATTAAATTTCATAATATTCCATTTATGCATGAAATATTCCTTTAAAAATGTGTCAGCATTTAAACAATGATAATCAAAAGAGTAATTAATTAAAATAAAGTTAAACTACATGCAGTATTTGTCAATTTCATATATTTCATATTTCAGAGACTGCCAATTCTGCATTTACCTAACAATGTCATAAAGCCATTAGTTGTCATGAATTAATTCTGCATCACACGATTTTGAAAAAGAAGTTCATGATTGCATATTTAAAAAAGTACTTATAACAGAAATAATATAACTTTAAAAGAATATACTTAGGTTTGAACTGAATGTAATGTCTTCAGACACTTAATTGCATGTTAACTGCAATTAAATGAAAATGCATTATAGATTAATTTTATATTACCTGCAATTAGCTAAACTTTAGAGTCCTTTTTGACCCACTTAAGTTGGACTTAAGTGCATCTTTATATGTAAACTCATAATTACTTCTATTGTCTTTGAAATATGGTTAAAGTACTGCTAAAAACTATAAATATACTTTAATTTCATTTCTGTTGAAACTTGTATGTCATGTATTTAAATACATTTGTAATTACACATTTGCAGTGTTGCTGCAATTTAGTACATTTAAAATATACTAACTTTACATGTAATATTGAATAACAAACTACAGTTCAAATTATAAGCAAGTACTTTGTGTTTTAGTATGTTAGTCAACACATCAAAGTAAGTGTAGCTACTTCTTTAGGTATGGAAGCAGAATAATGACCAAATCAAATCAAATCAAATCAAACTTTATTTATAAAGCACTTAAAAACACCGAAGTGGACCAAAGTGCTGTACTATTACTATTGTAATGACAATAGTTTTTGAAACATAAAGCATGCTGAATTCCACAAATCGAAAAAAAGATGCATTGCAATTAACAGTGCTTGCATTTTAACGTCTTGTATTTCCAGGGCTTGCATTTTTAGGTCCTGAAATTTAACATAGTTCTTCATGTAAGCTGTGAATATTTCAATTCAAAATATTCATTAAAAATTCATTAAAAATTCAATAATTCATATTCACTTCCAAAATGTTGAATTAAACATACACACAATCAGCATTTCCACATGTTTATACTGGCCCCGATAATCAAAACTTCTAATTAGCACTTGCTCCATTTCTGCAAATCAGTTTTTGTAAATGAATGACTTGATCCACATATGGCCTTCATCAACAGCCGCTTGCGCCACCTGCTGGTGAGCGGCTGACATCAGCTGGAGATCATGCATCGGTGCTCTACTGCTATTCCTGCGGGTCCCGGATGTGCACCACTGAATTTTCTGCCGAATTTTAACCACTGAATTTGTGGCAGCGAATTTGGAAAGTGAAATAAAATGACCGAAATTTGCCTGTCGAATATTATACATCGTATTTTTAAACAGATTGAATATTTTGGAAGTGAATTCTGGAAGGTGAATATGAATTATTGAATTTTTAATTATGAAAATGTGTGTGAAATATTTTGAATTGAAATATTCACAGCTTACATGAACAACTATGTTAAATTTCAGGACCTAAAAATGCAAGCCCTGGAAATACAAGGCATTAATTTTTTTTTTTTTTTTTTTTTAACATCATAAAAACGTTTTCATTCAATGTTATGAGAATGTTCATCAAGTACAAATTACATCGAAACGTTTCTTGATAACATTATGAAAACTTCCAGCAAATAACAATATAAGGACATTCCAAGAATGTTATATTAAGAATGTTTTCTCTCAACATTCATTAAGTACAAATAACATCAGGATGTTCCAAGAATGTTATTCTAAGAACATTTTCTCTCAACGTTACGAGAACATAATTTATTATGAATAACATTTTTTTTTTTTTTTTTTTTTTTTTTACAAGGCATTAAAATGCAAGCACTGTTAATTGCAATGCATCTTTTTTCCGGTTTGTGGAATTCAGCATGTTTTATGTTTCAAAAACTATTGTCATTATTCTGCTTCCATATTTAGGCCCGACAAAAGATTATTAAAACATGATTTAAAATGCATCGTAAAGTTAAATGTTTAATTTGAAACAAAGGTCACTTTTTAAAAGTGTACTTAAGTGTATTAAGAAACAGTCATGAAAGTGTCTGTCAATGAATAATGAATATACTTAAGAATATACTTAAGTGTGAACTAAATGTCATGTTTTGTTTTTAATTGCTATTAATTGAAAATGTATTATAGTTTAATTTAATATTATATGCAATTAGCTGAACTTTAGAGTGTTTTTGACCCACTTAAGTAGGAATTAAGTACAGTTTTATATGTAATTCATAATTACTTCTATTGTCTTTCAAATATGGTTAAAGTACTGCTGAATGTACTGACAAACATTTATGATAAAATAAAATATACTTCAGTATCATTTCTATTGAAACTTGTATGTCATGTTTTTAAGTATATTCACTTTGATGAAGTTGCAATTTAGTACAGTACATTTAAAATATATTAACTTTAAAAGTAATATCAAATAACTCACTACAGTTAAAATGATAATCAGATTCTTTACATTCTTTAAAATGTTAGTCAACACATCAAAATGAGTGTACTTCAAAACATGACAAAATATTAAAATATAATGATTTAAAATGTACTTTAAAGTAAAACTACAACTACAATATTTTACAAATATACTTTTAAGATTTGAATAACACTACAAGTGCACATTCACTACAATTATGAACACTAATTATTCACAATGGTAAACATTTAGTCATTGTTCTGCCTCTAGTGGTGTAGCTGTAGTTAAGTGCCAGTGTGATGAATAATCTAGTTAAATTAAGCTGTCAAAAGGTCTTAAATACAAATTCTACATTTTTTTTTTTTACTTTTGAACATATAGCAAATTCAATAAGTTTCTAAAGTTTCTTTCTTCTGCTGAACACAACAGAATATATTTTGAAGAATGATGGTAATCAAACAGTTGACAGTAGCCACTGACTTCCACAGTATTGTTTTCTATACAGTGGAAGTCAATGGCTACCATCAGCTGTCTGGTTGCCAACATTCTTCAGATATCTTCTTTTGTGTTCAGCAGAAGAAATGAACTCATACAGCTTCGGAACGACTTGAGGGTGAGTAAATGATAACAGAAGTTTCATTTTTGGGTGAACTGTCCCTTTAAGTTTACATTTAGGTTTATGATTATGTTTCACATGAACAGAGGTCAAGAAACCACATCCTTTCAGCAAAATCACTATGGCTCTGTTTGACGACTGTAAGCTGATGATCGCTGTTAGCATTGCATTTGATTATGATCGCACGTCATCACAAACTCTCCTCGGTTAGGAATCGGCTCTTAATTACGCATCACTCATCACCATAGTAACCACTCCACCGCTCTTAAAGGGAAACACACACACATTCTGATTGCCCGCTCTTACACTGATTGTCAGCCACACTCACTGTACTCTCCACACACTCAGTGCAGCTGTTTCTGAGCAGCCCGGAGAGAGAAATGGTGAGAGAAAGAGCGAGAACGCTGGAGACAGGAGGAGTTTCACAGTAAGCTTGCGTGCTTGTTTTCGCTCCGTCTGAGCGGCTTCAGTGCAGCGGTGATGCTGAGGCGTCTGACAGAGCGTCTCTGAGGATCTCCATTCACTGTAACACATCGCAGATACAGAAATACATACACATACACACCTGAGAAAGATGTTTTCTGAGTGGCTCTTGGGTTTATAGTGGTGTTATTTTAGTATCTTTGAGATACTAATTATTTATATTTTTATATTTTCAGTTTTCATTTTGATTTTAGTTAAAGTTTGTGTTTGCCATTTTTATTAACTAATGTTTTTTTTAATATAAGTATTTATATAAGGTCCATTTTTTTATTTCAGTTTTACTTTTAGTTATTTTATATATCATGTTAAGTTTTATTTTATTTCAGTTAGTGTTAATTTTATTTCAAGTAACAAAAATACTTTTTTATGGTTTCAATTTAAGTTAACTATAATAACTGGTGTGTTTTTGTCATTTTTATTATTCTAATAAAAGTTTTATTGTTAAGGTCTTTGCACACTGAGTCCGAATTTTTCGTACAAAATTTTCACACGTTTAAAATAAATATGACCACACGTTGTGTCAATCACCTTTACACACTGCCTCCGAAACTTTGTCCCTCATAAAAAAATCAGAGCAGGTTCAATTTTCTGCGTTTTGTTGCATCCGTAGAAAGCATTTTGACTCAGTGTGCAAGGTTTCTGTGTGTGACGATGATGTATACGAAAAAACGCATATGAAAATTTTGGACTTCAGTGTGTCAGTGTGCAAAGACCTTTAACGTTAAGTTTATTTTATTTCAAGAAACAATTTATATACTTATATAAATCACTGAAGGATCATGCTCCCATTGCGAGTGTATGAGTCTTTCCTGTCTCCGCTCCTTTCGTTGTTGCAAATGTCGCACCGCGAGTGTAGCTCGTGCAAGGATCCCTTGCATGAGACGGACGAGCACAGTGAGTGCATAGTCTCGGCAGTGCCCACGCAGAGGCTGCACTCACTGAAGGCTCATGCTCCCATTGCGAGAGTATGAGTCTTGACCGTCTCTGCTCGCGGATCACCTTTTTTCACGAAGGTGGTCCCCCTCGCTCAGCTCTTCCGTTTACTTTCTCTCCTAAGAGAAAGAAATAGCGGAGCAGTGGGTCCTTCTCAGCGGGCTTGAGCGGGGTCACATCGGCTCAGCGCCCGCGTGCCCCGTCCTCCCCGTATCCTCTCGTCTCGCCGGTGTGTTTCACACAAGAAGACCAGCGCCCCTCTTTGGCTGCGAGAGGCTTGGTCTCTTTAGGCGCATCTGAAAGGACGTCATCATCGAGGACGTTATCGCTGACGACTCCATATCCTTGGCAGCATCTGATGCAGAAGAGTGGGAGGATTCCGTCAGAAAGCCCGAAGTCAAGAACACCAGGAGGCTTTCAAAGAGCTGCGCACAGCAACAGACCTGGCTCTGCACGCCACGAATGGCGCAGGTGATCGGCAAGACCATGGCCAGTTTGGTGGTGCTGGAGTGCCACCTCGGGTTAAACCTCACTGAGATCAGGGATGCTGAGAAGATGGCTTTCCTCGACTCACCGGTCTCGCCGAAGGGCCTGTTCAACCGCTGTGGATGGGTTTGCAGAAAGGTTTTCGGAGGCTCAGAAGATGTCGCAGGAGCTGCGTCACTTCCTCCCCAAGTGCCCTGGCCCCGTGGCTGTGGCTCCGCCAGAAGAATCCTGCCACTCAGCCTGCAAAGCCAGCGCAGCCTCAGCCTCAATGGAAATCTGAGCCTTTCCGAAGCGTCAAGGTCCCCGCCCACAAGTTGTGCTGGACCCCGAGCCGCCTAAACCGTCCTGATGCGCTAGAGAGGAAGAGGAGGGGCTCTGTTCTCGCCCCGGCCGGAACGCCCCGCATATCTGCTTGCTTTCATCCTCCATCCCTCCGAGCACCTTTGAGCAATGGAGTTTCATTTCCAGCAGGTCACGTCCTGCAGGTGCAGCGGGTACCCAAATGTTTTACCGCTGTGATAGCAGACCCACATACAACAAAGAGCAAATTTCCTCTTCATACTCTCTCACACACTCACGCGAATGCAAGTTCCCCGCCTTCTCTCAGCAAGCTCTCATTCACAAAAATAAACCCTCTTGCCTCCCGTTTCACGGCTTGGGCAGCCATTCCAGGAGTGTCGAGTTGGGTTTTCAAAACAATTCAGCAAGGTTACTCACTTCAGTTTGCTCGCAGGCCACGAAGTGCTTGTTCTCCGACAAGGAGTGCAGACATTGCTTACAAAAGGCGCTGTGGAAATAGTGCCCCCAGCGAACAGCAAGTCAGGCTGCTGTTCAGCTGCTGTTCAGCTGCTACTTACTTGTTCCAAAGAGAGATGGCGGGCTCAGACCCATTCTGGATCTCAGGTGTCTGAACCACTTGCTTATGTGCCGTTTGTTCAAGATGTTAACTATCAAACAGATCCTCATGCACATTTGCCCAGAGGACTGGTTTTTGACCGTGGATCTGAAAGATGCATACTTTCACATCCACATAGCCCCCCATCACAGATTCGCATTCAAGGGAGTGGCCTATCAATATGCAGTCCTTCCATTTGGACTGTCTCTGGCCCCGTGCACTTTCACAAAATGCATAGATGCGGATCTTTCCCCTCTGAGACAGATGGGAGTCCGTATTTTGAACTACCTTGACAATTGACTGGTTCTAGCCAGGTCAGAACAGGAGTTGGCTGCTCACAGAAAGCTGTTACTCAGCCACTTAGACCACCTCGGGTTGATCATCAACTCGCACAAGTGTCAGCTGTTGCCCAGACAGTGAGCTGTCTTTCTGAGAACAATTTTAGACTCCGCCCAAATGCGGGCATGGATTACGCCGGAGCGATCCCTGACTATTCAGCTATTGGTGGCATCTCTCAAACTGGGGACGACACGCCCCCTGAAGGTTTTTCAGAGGTTGCTCAGAATTATGGCAGCCTCCACCTCTTTGATTCCTCTGGGCCTGCTTCGCATGCGGCCCCTTCAGTTTTGGCTCAAAGCTCGTGTTCCACCCCATGCCTGGCGCCAGGGGCGGCATCCTGTCAGGGTAGACCACCGCTGTATCAAGGCTGTGGCCCCCTGGACGAACTTCCGCCTGTTCCAAACAGCAATGAGGTTAGGCCTGACCTCCAGAAGAAAGGTAGTCACAATGGACACGTCCAACTCAGATTGGGGCGCCCTGTTGGAGGGCAATCTGGCGTTTGGTCAGCCCCAGCTCCTGGTCAGCCCCAGAGCAACGTTTGCATATCAACTGCCTAGAAATGTTGGCATTTTCTGAGCCCTCCAAACCTCCCTTCCAGCCTTAAAAGGGCACCACATCTTGGTCCAGTCGGACAGCATGACGGTGTTGGCTTATATCAATCCCCTGGGCAGCCTCAGGTCACACACTCTTTGCAGGATGGCTCGTTGCCTCCTTTTTTGGGCACAGAAAGAGCTCCTCTCATTACGGGCGGTTCATGTGCCAGGCAGATTGAACCTTGGCACAGACATGCTATCCAGAGGCAAGGTAGCCCCGGGCGAGTGGGTGCTACACCTTCAAACGGTTCAAGAGATCTGGTCAGTCTTCGGGAGGGCAGAGGTTGACCTCTTTGCCTCAGAAGACAACTCTCATTGCCCAACATACTTCTCGATACAGCGAGATGCTCTGGCCCACGACTGGCCCAGTGCTTGCCTTTACGCTTTCCCCTGATCACCCTGATTCCTCATCGTTAAGTTCCTGAAGGGTGCACGGAGGCTGAATCCTCCTCGCCCTGAGACAGTGTCATCTTGGGACTTGTCTATAGTCCTGCGGGCCCGAAGAGTAATTATACAATTTAAATTTTATAATACTAAAACTTACTTTTACTACTATTCAAGCTAGTTGACAAGCAAATATTTCTCATTTTCAGTTTCATTTAACATGCTAAAATAACTTAATCTGAAATGTAAAAAAAATAATAAAAATACAGACATATATATATATATATATATATATATATATATATAAATGATAACAAAAATAAATTGACAGAAAAAAAGCAAAAATGACAACACATGAGAAAATTACTAAAACTTTAGCTAAAATAAATAAATATTTTAGTAAATAAATAAAAAATGGATATATTTTATTTCAGTTCATGTTTATATTAAGTAATTGTTTTTTAATTGGTTTTAGTTTTATTTGATGATAATAATCCTGGTTATAGCTGCATTTAAAAATGGCATGTTCTGACAAAAGCTCCTCCATCCCGCAGGATTTACACGCTTTAATTGGAGAAACAGGAGCCCAGTCTAATGTGTCGGAGCGGTTTGTGTTTGTTGGAGATAATTGGAAATGTTCACATCTCACACATTCTCTCTGATCAGGGTGAAGAGGATGATGAGGAAGATCAGCCTCTGAGCCTGTCGTGGCCCGAGTCCAAACGCAAGCGCTTCATGTATCTCTTCATCCTCCCCATAGTCTTACCTCTGTGGATAACGCTGCCGGATGTCCGGAAGCCTGTGAGTTTCTGTCTGATGAGTGTTTGATGCAGATGTGAGAACTGTGATTAACCGTGAGACGATCATCGTGTGTTTTTGTCTTCAGAGTTCCAAGAAGTTTTTTCCCATTACGTTCCTGGGAGCGATTTGCTGGATTGCAGGATTCTCCTACCTGATGGTCTGGTGGGCTCATCAGGTAAGATCAGACAAAAAACAAAAGGACACAGCTAGTTCACATCGGGGCTTTTTATATCTTTATTTAGAACATCTGCACTTGGTTACCCTTACGAAAAAGAAGTTTATTCAATTGTGCTATTAGTATACCTCTTTTGAAAGTATATTTTTAGTCTACTTTTTATGTACTTCTCAGAAATGGGCTTTATGTACTTCTCAGAAATATATTTAAAATGTTTCTGTTCTCATGTCAGATATGTATGTATATATGTATGTATGTGTGTATTTACCAAGAGCTTCTTAAAAACCACAACAAATTCCTTGTGTGTTTGCGCACACTTGGCGAATAAATCTGATTCTGATTCTGAAAATGGCATTTAAGTATACTTGACTTACACTTAGAAAAAGTCTAATTATATTTGAGCTATACTGTGTTCCTAGAATCCGTGTTTTCATTGTTATATGGTAGGGGGCACTAGTACACAATCTTCTGTACATAATTTCCAAAAAAACACAAGTGAAGAAGAAACTGAAACAACAGATGCTTTCACATGTAATCTAACACGATCATCAGACATAAAACAGCATCAAAACTGTGTAATGTTATGGAATAAAATGTCGACCGATGAAGAGGTAATAATGACTGTCAAGCTTTGGGGTGTTGATCGACTTCATCTAAGTTTTGATTATATCATTCTGAATCCATTTCATAGTCTTTTTTTTCAGCTTTTTGTTCAAAATGTTGTTTATTTTTTATTTATGAAACTTACCCACATTCAAGTGTTTAAAAAATAATGCATGAAGCTAGAATAAAATGTTTTTGTTTACAAGCAGATACCCTGTTCCTTCTTTTGATGATTTGTATGTTCAGATATTCATATAACAAAATATATACAAATTAATAACCTAAATAGGGACATAGTAGTCTACTTAAACTATGATGTAAAGTTCTCTTAAAGAGAACGTATGAGTATACTTGCAGTATAAAACTGCTAAACTAGTAGTTTACAGAGACTATACTTCAAAGTGTACTAAAAATACTACTACAACTATTTAATTAGTAAACTATCATTATACATATAAGTTGTCTTTTAGTATAGTTGCAGTACAAGCTAAAAACTAGTTGTGTACTCAAAGCTTGCTACTGTTATACTTAAAGTATACTTAAAAAGTATACTTTTATGTACTAGAAAGTGGGCCAATTTAGTCCCAAGGAGTATTGAAATAGTACACTTACAAGTATACTACTAGTACACTGATATTTGTATACTTGCTACATAAAGTATACTTAAAATATACTTGAACTTTACTTAAGTATACTTAATAAAATAAACTTGGAATATACAGCTTTTTGGTAAGGGTATCCATCTTTTTTTTTTTTTTTTTTTTGACAAACTCTTGTGAAAGTTTGCTTAATGGTATTGAATGTGCACTTGTTTTGTATTCAAATTTAAAAACTAGCTTATATATATATATATATATATATATATAGAAAAACCTACTTGCAGATAATATAATATTAATGAAATAAAAGCTCACTTAAGTTACTTAAAGTGAGACACTTTCATGACTGTTTCTGAACACACTTAAGTACGCTTTTAAAAAGTGACCTTTGTAATACTGTCAAATTACAGGTTTCACTTTAAAGTGCATTTTAAATCATTTTGTTTTAATAATCTTTTGTTGTGTTTTATAGAAGTACACTTATTTTGATGTGTTGACTAACACACTAAAGCACAAGTACTTGATTAACATTTTAACTGTTGTGTGTTATTTGATATTAGATTTTTAAAGTTAATATATTTTAAATGCAATAATTTGCAACTTTATTTTTGCAAATGTTTAATAGCATTTGATAGCAATTTTAATACATAAGTTTCAGTAGAAATTACATTAAACTATATTTAGTTTATCATAAATGCATGTCTGTACATTCTAAAGTTCAGGGGTTTTTTTTTTTTTTTTTTTAATTTGTTTGATGACATGGAGTGTTTTAAATTCTCAACACAGCTGTGAAACAATCTTCCACTGGCAGCGTGTTATTGATGTTGAGCTGAATGGTGATTTGAAGCCATATTTTTCTGATTGTTTAGTGCTAATATTATCTCTGCAGGTTGGAGAGACTATAGGAATCACAGAGGAGATCATGGGACTGACGATTCTAGCGGCGGGAACCTCCATCCCTGATCTGATCACCAGTGTCATCGTGGCCCGAAAGGGTCTGGGAGACATGGCAGTGTCCAGCTCTGTGGGCTCCAACATATTCGACATCACTGTGGGGTACGGTTTCTTTTTATTTAAAGGTGCCATAGAATGAAAAACTGTCTTTACCTTGGCAAAGTTAAATTATAAGAGTTCTGTACATGGAAATGACATACAGTGAGCCTCAAACACCATAGTTTCCTCCTCCTTATGTAGATCTCTTGATTAAAAAACACCACTGAAAAACAGGCGAACCAGAACATAACACCGACTGTTACGTAACAGTCTGGATCACTACGCCCCCAACATTTGCATATACCCGCCCATGTTCTAGGCCATCCGCCAGCCGAACCATCAGAAGTTCTGCAGGTATTTTAAATAAACAAGCGTGGACAACAGCGAAAATGGCAGACCATGGAAATACATGTTATGTTCCAGGCCGTGCAGGGGGTGTGAAGTGCAGGAATGGTATGGTGTCTTTATTCAGAAAGGCACGGAAAGCAAATAACGCGTTCTAATAAAATAACTAAAGGGAGCCACTAAAGGGACATGATTAGCTCCTTGCTAGCGGTAGCCTGTTACATTGCAGTACATAAGATTTCACTTACCACATAACAGAGTAAGGAGCGATGAGGATGATGGCGAATGATTTACAGATCCTGAGCACCACTGACAAGCATCTGATCTTGTAAAATGTGTGGTAAAGTACTGCCGCTCCATAATATAAACATCGCTCGTGCGATCGCGCATCTTGAAAGTGAAAATATATGAAAGTCTAATGTTTATCAGTACATTACAGAAAATAATGAACTTTATCACAATATGCTAATTTTTTGAGAAGGACCTGTATATCATCATATTGTTCAGCCTAGCTGTGTGCTCTGTGAAGAGTGTCAAAGGTTTCTATTTTTCAGATTTTTTTGAAGTGTTCAGCATTGTAGCCAATCAAAAATCTTAACAAAATAGATCTGTGCAATTAGTGTTGCAGTATACATGCAGACTAATGTGCTAATGTTTAAATGTAATAGTTCCTTATTAGTAGCATTAATAATTACCTCATTTAACTGTATATTTTTTATTTTTACATATAGACATATAAACATATAGGTCCTTAAAAATGAAGATTACAAATGAAAACTTTAAGAACCAGAATCTAAAATCTTTTTGAAATATCGAGTAACAGATATAAAAATTTTATGGAAAAAAAAAAAAAAATTACAATTACAACCCCAATGGTGGATGATGGCCACTTATTGTGAGTTAGTTCCGTCAGCCATGTGGGATGACTGCAGTGTTCCCATGGAGGCTAGTGATGCAGCATTGAGCAAACTTATGAAAGGGAATGTCTTGGTTACGTATGTAACTTTGGCTCTCTAAGTAAGGAACGAGATGCTGTGTAACTCTGCCATACTTCTTCGTTACTGCTACACTTCCTTCATCTGCTGGCAGCATCAATCATTTAATTGGAGTAATTGTATACAGGCTTCAGGCAATCGTCACACCTGGAGGATGTTTCATAGTGTCAGCTACTGATGCATCGTCTTGTTTCCTACTCAGGGAACCAAGGTTACTGTACATACGTAACCAAGGCACTCTCTCTTGTGTCTCAAACAAGCAAAACTCATGGGAAATGATGTGAATGCAATAATAAATGTTAATATAAATATTAATACAAGAATTTAAAATGTCAGTTTTGAAAAACCAGCCCTATCTGGTTATGACATGCCTTATTTGCTGCAATTAACTTGATCTTTTTAGAGCATATTATGTACTTTATTTATCTTCATTTTTAGTGAAATCCAAGACTTTGTGGATGTAATTTGTAATTTAATTTCCTCTAATCTGTCTTTTTTTTTTTTCTTTCTCAGTTACACCCGAGAGGCTTAACTTGATCTTGTGGAAAACATTTGTGAAATAATTCCAGGTAGGCTGTCATTATAAGATATGCTAATTGATAATCACTGATTATTAGCACTGGGACAAAACTACTTACAAAACTGACAAAAACGTTCAAGTACCAAGGAATTTATTTTGTATTATCTGTCAAACATGTTCAGAGGTACTTGCTATCTTTGTCTGATCAATATATGTTAACTTCAGGAAGATTGCCAACATTTAAATACACTACAAAAAAAAAACTCTATAAAAAATGTCCTCTCACATTCATTCAGTTTTTTTACAGCAAATTTTTTAATGGGTAAATATTTGTATAAACATAAAAATGATTCAACAACTAAGACCTAAATTAAATTTTGCAGGCATTTGATGAACAGAAATGGAATATTGGGTCTGTGAACAAAGGCTGAGGGGCAATATCAGTAGTTGCTGTCGGTATCTGGTGTAGCCACCAGGTGCTTTAACTACTACAGTGCATCTCATCCTGATGGACTAAATCAGATTTGCAAGTTCTCCTTGTAATACGTTATTCTTACTCCTACCTTAAATGCCTACCACCTAGGGCTTGGCAGTTTTTCCAATTTTACTGATTAATTCTTAATAATAATTTGCTATGATTTTTTGTTTAAATCGAGGTGTTTTGAATAAAATATTAGCAATCGTTACAATTAGACATGTTGACAATATGCCAATGATGGAAGTTAAGAGAAAAAATCATGCTGCGCATTTTATAATGTAGCATCATAGAACATGTCACTAGTGCTTAGCGGCTATACACACAGAATGCATTTTTACGTTGAAAAACACAAGACGCAGGCAGTGGAATGGGGACAACCATACTTGTATCCAAACCTTGGCAATATTTTTGCAGAACAGCGTGTATGTACACAGTAATCTACATTATCAAATTGTATAATGTAGTAGTTAAAAGCACTTAAAATGGGACCAGAGAGGTATATTTTTAAAGTGAACCATCTGTCAAGACATGATAGTAAATGCTATTTATAGGAATACATTCAAGATACATTGTTTTTATTTAGTTATGGTTTGAGGTTTGGTGGTTTTAGCGTTTGTGAGAAATAATGTCATAATTTTGACAAATAAAGATTTAAGAAGACACAAGAGCATGTTACAAAGAACAGTTTCAAAACTAATGGCTGACAAAGTTATGATACAGTACATGTTTTCTTATGATATGATGTGAATGAAATAAAGTGCAGTGGTTTACGATGTTCCTCTCTGCCCCTGATAAATCCTGTTTCAGGAGTCAGTCTGAGCAGTGATTTCATCACAGGATTCTGTGGAGAGACTGAAGAAGACCATCAGCAGACCCTCTCCCTTGTCAGGGAGGTGGACTATAACGTGGGCTTTCTCTTCGCCTACAGCATGAGGAAGGTCTGATCTAATTGTTGTTCTTCCTGCCAGATTCAACTATCTCTTGTAATTCTGTTTTTAAATTTTTTAAGTTCCTATGGTACAACATTGTAATTATTAGAAATTAGTACAAGTGGTGGAAATGTCTAAAGTGAATATAGTTGAAGATTTACTCTGCTCTAAATCATTTCATCAGCATTTCATCATAGTTTTTCTGTGAGTGCTGCTTATGTAGAGTAAAACCATCAAGATAATGTCAGTCACTTAGGGTTTTATTAGAGATGTATTTTCACTAATAAACATAACTTAATTATATCTGCAAAAGAATGATACCTAATGTACTAAATGAAAAGTCTAAGCAAACTGTATAGAATAATTAAAAACTGGGATATGAAAAAGTATTCTGACATATGGGGGGGGGCATTTATTAAAATTACTATGGCTTTTTTCCGTTCTTATCCCTCTCTAGAAGACCCATGCATATCATCGGCTGCAAGATGATGTTCCCACACCAGTGAAACAGCGCCGTCTGGAGGAACTCGTCTCTGTTTTTAGAGAAGAGGCAGTTAAAGTCAACATGGCTCTTATTGGCAGCACACAGCTGGTGTTGGTAGAGGGAGTGAGTATAACAGCATATTTAAAGATGTTTTGCCTCATTTTCTCCACCGCTTGTAGGTTTGCTTGGGCATAGAAAAATGCTAAGATGATATCCAGTACATATGTACATGTACATGATTAGCTCTTACAGGATTCTTTCTTGATATTTTACAGGAGAGTAAAAGATCTTCTGAGGAACTTCAGCCAGAGAAACCTCAGATGGCCTACACCTGGAAATTATATGTTAGTCAAGGTAAACTATAGGCTATCAGTTCCTCTAATGTTGAAATAATCATTTTATTGTGTGTATTAAGTCAATTTTATTTGTATGGCACAATACAAAAGAATGTTGTGGTTGATAGTGTCAAATGCAGCGCTAAGATCCAGGAGCACTAACAGAGAGCAGGTCATTTGCAACTTTGATGTAACTCTGATAATTGGAAATCCTCGCAGATACTTTAGAGCCGTAGTTTACTATCATGCCCTAGCAGCAGTTGGATGTTTTGACCTGCCCCTCAGTCTGTATTTCATGCAGTGCAATCCAGGAGGGCGTGTGATGCCAGAAACAATAACAGAATATGAATGAGTTTGTGAATACACACTGGAATTAATAATTAACTGAAAACTGGACGTTAATTTCTAATCCCTCTGCCATCTCTGATTGGCCATGTTTTCACTTATTTAGCACTGTTTTGCACTGACTGTTTGATACATTCACTTCTTGGACTGAAAACTTTCCTGTAGTTTAATTTCCATTTAAAAGGACATGCACGAAAACAGCCTCTTTCTGCTTCCACTCAAAATAGGCATTTTCAAAATTATATAATAAATGATCTGTCGAGTATTTTGAGCTGAAACTTCACAGACACATTCTGGGGACTCCTGAGACTTATATTACATATAAAAAAAGGGGCACAATAGGTCTCCTGTAAAAAGGGGCACAATAGGTCTCCTTTAAAGAAAAAGAGTTGATCATATTGAGAAGAGGTTTTAGGAAACACCTTTTCAGTAGCTTGGTTGGATATAAGATCTATAAGTTTTAAAAAAATCCACTTTCACACAGTAATTTTCACTTGGTAATGTGAGTGAATAACTTGCACTTTAGAGCAATGAAACAGAGCAACTGAAAAATTATGTAACCACGTTTGTTTCATAGAATGTCTCTGACTGTTAAATGTTCCAACAGATCACATCAGCTAACTCCCAGTGTCTGAGAGGACATGCTTTGATCCACTCCTCCCTGAATGATAGAAAAACATGGTCATCTGAGCATCTTCTGAGCAAACAGACAATTTAATGCTGACCCTAACATAACCTCATACTTCCGTTCTCATTTCACTATCTGCATGTTGTAATTAAGTTGATGGTAAAGAAATGAACACAGTTATTGTATTTTAATAATTAAATGGAAAGAAATGTAGAAAATGTCATGTCTTGTGCAGACAAATAAAGTTTCTTTAAATTACCGTGGTGTATAGGGAACTCATACTGACAACAAACCAAAGTGAAATATTTATAAAGTATCATGTATGTGAGTTTATGTCAGGTTTCAAAACCTGTTGTTGGGTGTTTACAAGCTGCAAACCTCTAAAACAAGCTGAGAGGGGAAGAGTTCATGCATAAACAACATATCCATATTCTCCATATTTACATTTTTTGCCTTTTTTTAGAAGATTTTATCCAAAGCAACTTACAGTGCATGCAAGGTATACATTTTGCCAGCTCAGTACATGTGTCTGGAAATCAAACCAAAGGCATTGGGGTTCCCTGCTAAGGCAACCAGGGTTGCATACGTAATGAGAAGTTCCCTTTCATAGATTGACTTGATGTTACTCAGTAGCTGACGCTACTGGGAACCCTATACCATAACCCAGGGAACCCGGCACCATACTACCATTGCCTGCCATTTCAAATTATAAATATTAATAAAAATTTTATGGAGAGGCCCAACCCAAACACGGCTTTGTGGGGGAAGTGTCCCCAAGTTTATTTATTCAAAACATGTATGTAATGTGAAGTTAAATTTCAAAAAGAAATGTTAATGATGTAGATGATTTCTTTTAGAAATCACATTTAAAAACATTGTCACAAGTAGTAAATCAGCATTTACTTTATGTATTTATCCTTCGCCAATTCAGGTGAGATTTATCCTGTAAATTGAACATCCGTTCCAATCAGCAAGTAGTCCTATGGGATGCAAAAAAGGAAAAAAATATTACTATATTATCTAACAATTATTATTATTATTATTGTTATTATTGTTATTATTATGACAACATAAGTATTACATTAATATACATACAAGCTTACCTTCAGAACCTGGAGCTGACTGTTTACAAGCTGCATCTTTCCAATGGCAGGAAGTGGATAACCTTCCTGTAAACGAGCTGAAAAGAAAAAGCCCATGAGTAAATAACAATAAAAATGAACTTTTGAAGTTTTTCACTTAAAAAGCCAATAAGAAATAATAATAATAATAAACTCTTACCATTAACCATGGGAATGACAGCAACCTTCAAGACTATTATGAAAATATTGTCAAGAGATGTCACCTGTCAATTTAAATGTTATGATGAGATTCTGAATTATTGCTTTGAGATCAGTTTTAAACACTTTTCCTAGTTTCTTCTTACCTGGAATGGTCCCACATAGCTTTTTGCTAAGCTCATATCAATTCTGTTCAAGAGAATTATAGTTTGTACCAATTCTTTAATCATTTAAGAACATAAACACACATCTAGCTGTATACTGTATGTATAGACTGCATTTATGGCTCCAAAACTCACTTGTTGAGGGTCACGTTTCCTGCTAGTTTGAGCTCAGTCACATATATGTGAGTGCTGACACTGCCCTCCTGTTGGATGAAGGGAAAATCCATTATAAAACAATCCTTACCTCATTTAAATTCATTTTTGGTTATTCCTCCTCCTTGTGTGTCTCACCAGATTGAGGACAAATAGTGGAGATAGTGTGCTGTTGGGCTGAATTGCATAAGCTGTCACTGTACTGCTGGCCTGAACAGTCATGTTGTTCGGTTCAAATGTAATGAGGGGATCCTTCACTGTCTCAACCAAAAGCTTCATCATCAGACCAGGATACATTTTTTCAATCTGAAATAAATCATCTTGGAGTCAGTGTTTTGAATTTAATGTCTGAACATGTCTATTTATTTTCATACCTGAGGAATGAATGCTCAAATGTCCTTGTGTTTAGACGAATTGGAGAACCAGAGGGAATCTGCAAAAAACAAACATATAGTAAGTTTTAGCTGCTATCAGCTACCCTTCTATGAAGAACAAACTAGTTATGACCATTCTAGTTCTGTCATCACTGTATTATATATACTTGTGTATGATGGAAGCCTCCAAGGAGATCCTTGATGATGCAGTGAAAATTATTAAAAGGTTTGTACTGCCTCTTTTTGACAGATCCAGCACCTGCATTAAGGTGGACCATGAGAGAAGGAAGCTTGTCAAGAGAAAATTCTAACAGGGTGATCGCATCTGGGGCATTGCTGCCAGATCCTGGGCCTCATTTATAAAGTGTGCGTACGCACAGATTTGGTCTTAGAGTGTGTGTGCACTTAAATTCACGCCAACGCTCATATTTGTAAAAACTGCCTTTGGCGTGGAAAAGTGTTTAGCATCACGTCAGGGTCTGAGCAGACAGACTGACGTTTTTTGGAAATGTAAACTGTTCTTGCAGTTCACTGTTCTAAATTAAAGGATTTGGACGATGACTGGTGATCTTTTATATGTTAGTGACATTAATTAGGAGTCATTTACAAGGCAGAGAGCTGAAACCATTCAGTTGCGATTCATAGATTTCACATCTGAAAGAGAGGCGTACGTGCATTTTCTGTGCGTACGTTCATTCTATGAATCACACGTACGCATATTTGAGAGATGATCGTAAGATCAAATTTAGGATGTTTTCTGCGCAACATTTTATAAATGAGGCCCCCTGTGTTGTGATCACCAAGTAAATGGGGGTGGGTGATGACACAAATAATTTAGTATCCCTGCTGGACAATGTTGCTAGTAGAATCAAAATCTGCCACAATCTGATCTCTTGTGGCTACAAGAGTAATTGTTGAAAGCATTGCAGGCGTGCAAGATGGCTGTAATTCAGTAAGGGAAAACGTGCCAACTGACATTTATTCAAACATTTAAGAGCCATGCATGCCAAAGATGGAAACAGCAACTTTGGGGTTGTCAAAGTGTTCTATGCCAGTAATCATGCATGTTCATGTAACTACAAATAGCGACTAACTCTAGTCTGACTTGCGTGACTGACAAATAGCTTTTTTCACACTTCCATGTTTTTGGCTTGAACATTTCACAACTATGCTGAAGACATAACAACATATTCATTTTAAATCGGCTTTGGGCTGTCACAAATGTTATTTGGTCAAATTCTAAATGATGGTACTTAAAGTTAAGTTGGTTAATGAAATATCGCAAATCGCAGTGCCCTTAATGCACATGCTTTGGAGTGGTATTAGAGGCTAAGCCTATCCCATGAATCATCATGTTCAGGAACTCACATGCACTGAAATCATAGGTTTTCAAAGAAAACCTTCCAATGTAAGTTAAATGAATTAGATATTACATATCTAATTAATTACACATATTTTGGACAAAAATCTTCCAATGTTTAATGGACAAGACTTCTGCTGCTTGCCCCATTGTTATGGTGATCTTCTGTGAGTAATGTTCAAAACATGCACCAGACACATTTAGCTGCACAAATTCTGTTATATCTTCTCCAATTAAATATATCTATGCAAATAGCGCCATTGATACGTGATGATACAATGGATTATTCAAATGAAGACAATGATGAACAGACAGAGAAGTTTCTATACATTTGCTGTTCTTGCTTAACTGTGTTAAACCTTGAGTCATTTGTTCATATTCATTCAGTTTAGGTTCAGAAATTGTTATATTTAATGTTATTTTGGTGTTTACAAAATTTAAATCAGGCTTACTGAAATTGGTGTTTTAGCAGTGTTCAAGCTCATTCAGACAATACACTCTGATTTTTAATGTTTGTTCTTGAATTTGACTCAAACTGTAATGTTTGTGTGCCAAAATCATGACAATCACTTCCTGACAACCTATCAAAAAGACAGCTATTGCATATCTATTGAACATTCATATTTGAGTGACACTTTACATTTCATTCATCTCACCATGTCATCAGTGATGTAGAGGCGGAGGGCACCAGCTCTGTTGTACACAAAGCTTGCTGAGTTGATGGTGAAGGCAGATACTCCGATGTACAGCATATCTGTGTCCTGAGACAGCAATGAGAAAGGTGTTGGGGAAAAGGGAGGTTCCTTGTGTTGTCCAATGTTGTAGAATTCACCCTAAAAAGTGTGAAAAATATCTAAATTCAGTTATTTTGTCATGTGTCTCAAAAAATATCACACACAGTGGTGCTTAAGATTACCTTTAAACCCAAGTCAATGGAAGTATTAGAAATGACAGGAGGCCCCACCATGGAGTATTCAATTTCAGCATATTGATCTACTTTGGCTAAAACTAGAGAGTCGACAACAGAAGTGTCAATTTTTCTGTACTAAAAAATTGTATTGAATGATGCTGATTTCCATACCAAGCCTGAAATGCCAATAATTAATAAATAATGATTTATCATATTACCATTTAATGTTTTCAGGTGGGGGTTTATGTCAGCAATGGAATCAGCCACCAAAGGGCAGATCTGAAACAGCAGATAGACTAAATGTTGAAACTGTATGTCTTACATTGCATCTCAGTTTTTGACAGCACACATTTAGTGTGTAATAAAGAGGGCATTCACAGCCTAAATTCCTTACCTGTTTCTGCAGAGCATTCTGTAAAGCCTTATTAATGAAGGAACTGAAGAGGTTATACAACCAGCTGTCATGAAAACAGGAAATAAAAGCGAAAAAATTAAATGTTTCTTCTAACATAGTCCTTAGGTGTTAACTTGGTTTCAGGTGTTTAATTCTTTGGTCAAAAAATAACATGGATTATTGACATATTTTAATTAAAATTGTTTTAATTAAAATTTCTAATATTCATCTATTAGAAATGTTTAATCTAACAAATGAATTGATGAGCTTATCAAATACTTTTTATATTGGCCTGTCTCACCTCAAGATCCTTTCATAATCTATTGCATTTAAAAATTACAAACAACTGTTTCCCATTCTCAGTCATACAACCATATGACAGAGTTACTGTAGGAAATTTTTTAAAAAGGTTATCTGCTGTAAAACTACAAACTAACATGTCATCCAAAGCTAATCCCTACTAAGTTTAACTGCTTGAGGTGGACAAACATTTCTGATACTTATAAGAGTATATTTAGACTCATAAGTCCTGCCATTGTATTTCTTTTTCTAAACAGCCAAGGATTTCACTTCCTCAGATATCTTCCTCTTTTTAAATGTTACATAATATTTGTAGAAAAGAATATTTGTGTAACATAGCTGTTGGATGGAATGGCTTCTTCTGCAATAAGCATTTAATTTGAAAGAGCAACTGTATTGAAAGATTTCCAATTTATTTTAATTGTGACATAAACTGTCATAATATGGTGATTAGGATTCAACATTGACTTCAGCAATGAACTTTGACTTGACTGCTGTGTGTTAGTTGCACGGTGTTACCTGGCCCCACCATGAAATTTGACGTTGACACTTCCCACAGTTGCTGCACAGTTGGACATGCTGACCGCTGGGCGGCCAGTGTCATCACTCATGACTGCAATAGTGATGCTAATGGTCAGTTTACTCACAGCCAGATCAAATGATCCACTGTCTTTTCTGTGTACAAAGAGATCAGATATTATATAGCATAATTTACATTATTCCTGAATTTAATTCATTAATTTAGCTTAGAGTGAATTAGTCATGTGGACACTCAACTTACATGATTCTGAGGTATTTGACTCTCCAGTTTCCATGCAGATTGATGTAGGCATTGCCAATTGAGAGCACGACTCCAGTGTCAGGAACTAACCCCAGTGCTGATTGGGAAGTCCCAGGTTTACAATCTGCATCCTAACAGGTATATCAGAGAAGCTTTTGCTATATGCTATTATTCCCAACAATCCAATAACTCAAATCCCCTTTTCTTCAATGTCTCTTTATTTTATTACAAATGTAGAAAGTAATGTGCTATGCATTTTTTTAAGAAGTAAATTTTGCAAGGCCAAGTAAATATCTCTTTTATCTTATTTGTTGTATTTGTCAGTAGGGGACAATCCTAAAATGTCAGCACTGAAAAAAAAAATTATACAAATCAAATGGAAATCATGTGTCATAGAACTACTCAAAGTTCATTTTGAAGGTGTCAACTAAGTTTAATGGTTACATAGTAGGAACTTATAGGACCATGAATTAAAAGAGATAACAATCTCACCCTGTAAAACTATATTGGACTTTTCCAATAGGATCCACCTTTTCTGTGCCACTTATATCTGGCACTTTAATAGTTCTGAGTTTCTGCTGGATCGAGGCAATTCCAATCTGTCGACCTGCAATCAAAACAAAGCAACATTTAGAAGCTGTACCTCAGAATCAGTGCCCTGAGAACTGTCTCACATAGCATGTTTTAAGTAGCTACCTCAAGCAAAAAAAAAAATTCATTTTCACCCATATTACTGTACACACTGTCATGTGCACATACTGATTACCTAAGTTTCATGAAGTTTGTTCAACTTGCTTTTTGAGACAGGCCTCTGACCTGTCCACCCTGATATCTTCATAAAGGCATGAGAGATAAAGAGAGAAGGCCGAGCTCTGTACATACACATGATCTACATGTCCATTCAGCATTTCACCCAGAGTTTTTTGAACCACTGGTAACAAGTTTTTGTTCCATAACGTCATACTTACAATTTTTTCTTTTTTAATTCCAAAGAGTTACAAGTATTGGTTTGCTTACTTACCATATTCAAGCCCCTTCTGAGTTAGTCTGACTTTAACTCCTGCATTGGTGCCTGTAGCCACAGATACCAGGTTCACAAGAACCAGAACACACCAGAGGAGCATCACTTTCAATCTACCCTATGAGAAACACACATCTTGGGCATAAGAATAGTTGCTTTCAACTGTCAGAATAGAAGACCCATGCAATCATCCATTCCAGCTTTTTCTATTTTAAACAAAGTGACACCATTAATATAACTGTATTGTCAGCTCCTATCCTGTCTAGCCAATTCGGAATCAGCACTTCAAAAATCAGCAATCAGCTTTTGTTTTTGTACTCGTGACATCTCCCTAGTAAACAAACTTGAAACTGGCAAATAAATTGACTGTAAAGAAAATATTCTTTTTAAAATCATTTCTGTTTTCTGTGTCTTCATCGAAGTCTTTATATATATGGGTTGTTTGCTATATATCTGCCATACAAAGAACCTGTTAAGCCACTGTATAGTTCTTTAAAGGTTCTCTAACTCTCTCTTAGTCTCTTAGTTTAGTTGGGGAAAGGATTAAAAAATGGCATTACAATAGAATGTATTTCTTTTAAGATAATATAGTTCTCAACCTTTTTGCCCCCAAGGCCCCCCTATAAGGAAATATTCCAGGGCCCCCACATGAGACTTTTTGACCTCAGAAAAACATTAAAGGGA
>JAFVLL020009582.1:25000-49497 GCA_021397915.2 Tor tambroides | reverse complement strand
ATAGAACGATAGATAGAATGATAGATAGACAGAACGATAGATATATAGAACGATAGACAGAACGATAGACAGAATGATAGATAGATAGATAGATAGATAGATAGATAGATAGATAGATAGATAGAACGACAGACAGACAGAACGATAGAACGATAGATAGATAGAACGATAGACAGAACAATAGATAGATAGATAGAATGATAGATAGAATGATAGATAGAACGATAGATAGATAGACAGAACAATAGATGATAGAACGATAGATAGAACGATAGATAGATAGAACGATAGATAGATAGAACGACAGATAGAACGATAGAACGATAGATAGAACGATAGATAGAATGATAGACAGAACGATAGACAGAACGATAGAACGATAGATAGATAGAACGATAGACAGAACAATAGAACGATAGATAGAACGATAGATAGAACGATAGAACGATAGATAGATAGAACGATAGATAGATAGATAGATAGATAGATAGATAGACAGACAGACAGAAGGACGTATCTAGATAGATAGGTCTAGTAGCATTGGACGTCGATTGAATGAATGCAGTAGTCCTACTATAGCTAAAGGCTACATGGAAAAGTTTTCATTTATGCTTAGCAAAGTTCATAAGTGTTATATTTTCAGATCGTACCTGCATCCATGCTTGAAGCCAAACAACCTTGAAAGCGAACAACCTTCCCATCTAAGCTTTACCATGTCTTTTATGTCTCCTACACACCTGCCTCCACGTCCGACCCCTTCACGCAAACTTACGGAAGTCCAAGCATTACTTTAATGACAGCTAGTGCGTCAAAAACGCCTACTACCCATCAAATCTTGACGTTAGCAATGTAGGTGCATTTTCTCAATGCCAATGAGATGTTTATGTGCCTAATTACAATATCGGAGTAATAAGAGCAGGCGGTGCAGTCAACGATGACTCACAATGAAGTGTTCAACGGGCTGTAGCCACAGGGAAGTAGACAGTATCACTCTAAACAAACATGCTGTGATTGAACATCACTCTTTAGAAAATAAATCACCCCCATTGATGTTTCATCAAAGGACATGAGCAGGAGTGCTACACCATCACTTCACCAAAACTTCAGGGGCAAATAGAGTCTTTGAACATGGGTCATGTCCTGCTGTTTCACCTTGCAGATGAATTACAAGCAGACAGGTATGATTTAAAGCTTTGTTTACCTAAAAATGCTTTGTGGATCCCAGATTAAAGCTCTAATTTTTGACTTTTCACTTCTTAGGATGTTTGATTCGAGGAGATTTGATTGAAGAGATGACGTGGAAGGTCTTTGTAGATGCTTTCAAGTTTTTCAGTACATTCATCATAACACACAACAACTGTCATATGACCTTCATCGTGATGACTTTGAGATGTTTACGTGCTGGGTATCATGTAGCCTGCAGCAGCTAAGGATGTCAAGGTGTCTCTCTATTCTTGTTTTCACTCTGTTCCACTAGACGTACTTGATTATCTGTTCACCCAAGAGACATGCACTGTCAAAAGTGTCATGGCCATTCAAACCGGTGTGTGCCTCCTCATATATCTGCGACAAGCAGATTTCATGTGGGATAGTGTGTCTAAGCGTGGGTTGTATCACTTTCTGGAATGTTGGGATATCTGTATGGAGAGTAACATGGTATTTGCACAACCTTTAGGGCTTTTATTGACTTGTATGTGTTTTTCAGCTTAGCTACGATGGCATATTGTGTGTTCATAGGAAGCACTGACTATGAACTGGCGTGGAAAAAAAAAAAAAAATCAATAAAAGGTCAACATGCGGACTTCCTCACTGCAGTGCCAGATGATATTTGGTTGTTCTGAAATAAACACCTAGCAAAAAGTGTGAAACACTGAAAGAGTGAAAGAGCAAGAAATAGTTACGGTTGGGAGGAAAAGCATCCTTGGCAATGCTAATACGCAATATCATTTCTGTAGGATTCAGAAGCAGCTTTTCAAGTAATGGACCTCTACACTATCTGGAATCAGGTTTAGTGTATTTTCCGCTCTGACAGGATTTGCACACCCACAACCTGTTACAGTGTCTTATACATCCCACATTTGGCAAAGCTAAAATACCATTCTCACTTTTGTGGTGCCATATGTCAATCATATGAATTTGTGAGAACGACTCTCGCCTGCTGTCTCTAGTTCGCACCCAAACCTTGAACGTGGAAGTGTGAAGGAGTGTTTACTGAGCCAGAGACAAAAAGACAAACATACATAGTCATTCAGGTAAAACAGACTGGTGCTGAGAACAGGAGTAGAACGGATAAGGACTGGTCTTGTGTTGAAAGAGCAAACAGGAATATCCCACAAACAGTTTTTCAGCTTCTGGTGATGCATTAACGTGGAACATTCAGTGAGATACTGAGATGAAATGATGACTTGACTGATAAGTTGGTGGAGATTGCGGGCATCTCAGTGAAGTACCTTGAGATTCAGTGATTCTGTCTAAACTCTTTCAAACTAAGGGAAAAATCAGTCCAACGTGACAAACTGACAGCAAACTTCTCAGTATAGTCACAACTTGGGACTTCCATCTGAGGAGCTAAAGAGTACAAAATGGTCTCCAGGATGAGTCCTACCTACATGCCGGAGGAAGTAAAACGGATCTCCGTGATAAACATTGCATGTTGGATTCATGGGGCAAAGGGGGGTAATATAGCAGCTTTGGAGGGCCTGATGACTGTGTGGTTTTCTGGAGGCTGGAAGGGCCTGGACAAAGAATCAGTACAAGCTCAAAGTGAGCAGCGAGCCTCTACTCAGCTATAATTGCATGTCAAGAAGCTGTAAATTAACAGCAGATAAAGTGCCGTGGCAGCTGCTTCGGACATTTATGTTTTAGGACCACACATGGAAAATAAAGTAAAACGCACACACAACCACAACCTTGTATTGCATTTCATTAAGGGGACTACCTTCTAATGTTCTTAAGCCAATTATAATTAGTAAAAACTAACTCTAATATGCTTACAGGCTTGTTTAAATATTAAGATATTAGCCTTGTTACAAAACCTTCAAAGGCGGCAAATTATGGACATGGAATATCGTACTGTAAGTGACTAATCTGAAACTCTTCATGAGCAGCAATGTTGTTAGCATGTCGCTAAGCTAACAATACTAAACTTGAATACAAAGCAAACACAAATATCAGCCAAAATAGTGGTTTACTTGGACTGAACGGTTTAGAATTACATTTCTCTCGACTTTCCCACCATCTTGGAAGTTTTTCATCTTTTATCTCGTCACAGAGCTTGTCTAAAGGCATTATGGGATTGCCTTTTCTGTGCTGCCTTAGAATTTGGCCAAAGGAAGGTATCTTAGAAGGTAGCATATTTTTGCTGCCTATCTTTTGAAACAGCCTTCTTTTATGATGCTTTCTAGATGGGCAACCTACTAGGTTTTGGAAAACAGCTATTTTTTAGTCTGTTCATGAATCTTTTATGGAGAAATCCCCACTAGGAGGTTTTACTATCCTTGAATTTCTATCTAAACTGGATAGCAAAAGCTGTTCAATAACAGACACGTATATTTCCCTCCACCTCTCTTCACTTTCATCGACATGACCTCTTTCTCGCCTTCCACAAGTGCTTTGCTTCTCAAATGATTTCCCATAACGGGTTTTATCATAAGTTTGAAAAAAAACACCAAGTTCATTTGCACTCCTGCACCCCGAGAAATCACCCTATTCAGATCATTATCTCTATTACTCATCCCCCACAATGCTGTGCGGCTCACTTATTTGCATAAAGCAAAGTGCAATCCATTGTTTTCCATTTTGTCACATTACACATTTGCATATGGATTTGCATGACTGTTTGTTTGAGTTGATGTTGCTCTCATTTCTGATAACCTTGATTTAATAGGGTTCCTCCGCCATGAGATGGGTCTCGCCTCATTGAATTTAAGACCTTAATCTGGTTGGTTACTTTCATTAGCTATCTAAAGAAAATAAATAGTGAGGGCTAATTCCGGCATCTGCAAAACTCCCCCAAACACAATGATTGCTAAGAATGTAATCAATCCTTATCTAAATGTAAGAACGCTAGCTGATCTGTAATCTGACGGTCATTAAATCGAACAGCCCAATAAAGAATATTCAAAAACTCTGTCAGCTTATGTTAGCATTCACAGGCTAACACTGATCTTAGCTTGCTCCCCCTTTGAGAACATTTAGAATGACAAATGATTCAGACAATGCAATCTTTGTACTGATTAAGGGTTAATTCTTAATCAGTACATATATCAGACAAAAGATTACTTTATCATCTTCAAGGGATAGTTCACCCAGAAATTAAAATGATTATTTATTCACCCTCATGTTGTTCCAAAGCTGTATGACGTTTATTCTGTGGAATTTTTGAGAGTGAGCTATGCCTTTAAAGGTTAAAGTGTTTAACTTTTGAGCTACCAAACAGAATTGCAAAATGTTTTCATGCAGGATTCCACTGTTCAGACAAACACAGTCCCGTCCCAAACTCATGCCACTGGTTGAACCAATGCTCAAGCTAATACAATGTTGCACTACCACCTCAGATTTAGAGTGTTTACACTTTGAGAGAACCCACCTTTACATATTTGTATTTTCATATTAAGCTGACATATGAAAACGTATTTTAACAAAGAAAATTACACACTTCAGCTTTAAATTTTAAAGATTATGGGTTACGACCTGCAAAATCTCCTTAACCTCCATTCCATGTCCCTCATTATCAACATATTTGAAAAAATTAATCGGATAAGTGAGCATTATGCATTCATTCTCTCTCTATCTTTATTAACAGCTCCCACCAAATGCCATATCCTTGTATTAGACTCAAGTTTATAAGTATCAGCCACAAGCAGTACAAAAGCAATAAGTTTCCCAACTAAAGAGCTGCAGCTAATAAGAGAATATGATAAAATGAGACCGATAAAAAAAAAAATAGAGACAGTGCATCCTGGAGATTTATGAACAACAAAATTGTGGGGTACTTAGTCCCATTATGCATCCATACTTCTGTTCATCCTGCTCTCCGCCTATATGGAAAGAATATTTTGCCTTGACCTTTATCATGCACATGAAACGCTCTATTTGCATAAAAGGCATCATGGTGAGGAAAATGAGGAACCGGTGGATTAACTGGGTCAAGTGTTTCGATTAAATTCAAAACAGCATACTCTTACATGAAGCTTTCCAGCTATGAATGAAAAACATCATTTTGAATGTTTCAAATAAAATTCAATGCAAATTTCACACACATTAACATGGCCACAGGATTTCTCACACATCATGCATGTTATTCAAAAGGAATTTAAGAATGTAAGAGTTTGGATCCGCCCAAAGGGTTTAAGCAATTAAAGCTCTTTTAAAAAGCAAAATGGTGGAATTTGTATCTTCTAGCCTAGTTGGGGGAGATCTGGATTGCCAAATGAATAGCCACAGATTCAGACGTGAAAGGGACTTCCAATCTTTGAGCTTCCACCACTGTCATCCTTCAGTTTCCAAAATAAACCCTAGGTTGCTTCAGAAGGACTGTCCCTGCTAGTGGGTGGCCTTCAATGGCAAAACTGCACACTGCAAGTTTGTGAAAAAACTTTGTGTGGTGATGAATCAAGATTATATTCCATTAGACAGAAATGCTATACTTTCAACAACTCAACTCACAACAACTCAAAGCCTCAATATAGTTTGGATCTCTGAAGAATGGTCCACATAATTCTAAAGGTTTAGAAATAACTTCAATGCCAGAACCTATAAATAAGAGAGTATTTCCAGTGCAGTTACAACAAGATTCACAACTGTCTGTTCTAAGGAAGAACCTTTTCTGTCTGCTTTTATAAGACCCAGATGGTTCCCCAGAAACTGAAATTAGCAGAACTTATATATAAATAAAAAAAGTGTATGCATCAGTTGGAATAATCCTGAAGGCTCTTGTCGGGAAATGAGCTCATGTCTGAGAGTGATTTTGGGAGATGGAATAAGGACTGTCTTCGTCAACTGTACTAAGAGTAATTGTACAACTCTGCTAAAGGAACAGGGACCAAGAAGTTGAAGGTGGGCCTGCTTATCTGTAAGACTGTGTGATTTGAGGCTTCCAGTTCCACCTAGTTCATCTACCTAACAAGAGACCCAATGAGATTTGGTTTGATTGGTTTGTTTGATATTGAAGACAAAGTGAGTCAGGATTGCCTGAGCAAAACTCATCACCATGATGCCACAGCGTTGGGGGTAGGTCTAGAGCATTGATATTTCTGTGTGCCTGCTTATTGAAAAGGGCCCACCCTCAAGTCTGGTCTCTAAATGTGGCTCTGGACCATCAGTGTTGGTTTAGGGCAGAGGTGTTCAACCCTGCTCCTGGAGGGCCACTGTCCTGCAGAGTTCTGCTCAAACCCTAATTAAACTTACCTGAACCAGTTAATCAAGGTCTTCAGATCAGAAACTTCAAGGGAGGTAAGTTGGAGCTAAACTTTGTAGGATATTGGCTCTCCAGGACAAAATTGGACACTCATTTTCTAAGGGAATTATTCATCTATTCCATCATCTGACAGATTAAAAAAAAAAAAAAAAAAAAAGTCTGATCTCTTGGAAAAGTACCAATACACCTCTCAATTTGAGGTATTATCCTGTATTGTTTGTGTTACCGACATGAACAAATTACTCACCAAAATTTAATACATAGGGTTAGGATCTGAACAAACCCTATATGAACATACCCTATATGAGCAATGGTAAGCATGATGCTTGCCTTGGCTGTCGTTCTCTTGGGTGGCTCTCCCAGTCCCTGCAGATTGGCTTCCTGTCAGCGGACAGTTTATTTGCAAGGCAAAGCAAGAGAGCTGTCTTTGTGTCTATCTGAGCTCACCCAACCGAATGGTGAGTATGTGTATCCTACTACATTAGAACAACACCCACCATTAGATCTGCTGTGGGACTGTGTGTTTACGAATAAGGAGACTGACAGCAAAAAGGAGTCTGAAGCAATACTCTGTGCACTGTCAAAAATCCTCAAGCCTTTCGATGATGTTCTCCACACAAAAGATTTCCTGGCACAAGTCGCTTCATGAAGAACTGAGGCTCTCTCTGGCAGAGTCTGCAAAATAAAGTCACACTCAGGTACAACACAAAGAAAAGAAAGTCCCTCTGATCATTTTTGGCAAGTTACAACCCTGCTGAAAAGATCGGTGCAGACTGACATGTCTTTCTATCGCTGGTTAGTGCTGGTTTAGCTAGTCCTGTCAAAAGTTGTTGAACATCTACATCCACAATAACATTTTCTGATTTTTTTTTGTTTTTTTTGGAAGGGGTACATCTAGGGCCTCTAAATTTTGCAGAACTAATACATTTAATAATTTGTTTTGTTAAAGGCCAAAAAGATATGGAATGTAGTTGTTTAACAATTCCTGTGGAATCTCCGACTACCGGTGTAGCTCAGTTCTACACTTCCCATCAAGGTCATCAGGCTAATTACGGCAGAGTTTGGAGGCTTTGCAGAATAGAAAACTGGCTTGTTCTGTAAACAACTGTCGATTCGGATCATTTAGCTTGCATGGCGCGTGTTTGCCAATTTGCTCCTTTAAGACAACTCTCTGGGACAATGCACACATTTTCTGCACCATTACAACGAGGGTGCCAGTTAGTCAGAGGTGGGAAACCGAACAACAAAATCTAATTTGTTAGTTCACAGCCCTAGCGTAAAAACCCTTGGGACTAAAACAGTCCTAAAACAAAATGTGGGAGTATTAGATGACATTTTATAACCTGAAAGGTTATAAGTTGACAATAAACAACTTAAGTGATCGTTAACGTGGGAAATTAGCTGCTCAGCAGACCATGCTGTTCTCGTCTCGATAGTCCAAGGGAGAGAATTTACATAAGGAAAGGCCTATCGCTTACAGTCTAATCTCTCTGTTGATGTGCTCTGCCAGTCAGCAGGGTTATATTCATAAACACTATTATATATTCCCAGCGCACTAATTGTTAGGCTTATTACAGTTATCTTCCTGAAGATGAGGGGAGTGTGGAAGAAAGAGAGGAGATAATTGGTGTTTCCAAAAGAGACGGCAAAATGTGAAGAGGTCTTGACCCTCCAGTCCCTCAGGAAAAGATTATTTTGGCTATGTTCAGAACAGTATGCTAATATGATGATATTATCATTTCTGCGGTATATAGATTGTATACCATTCACATATGCAGTCAATAGTAAA
This sequence comes from Tor tambroides, assembly GCA_021397915.2. Classification (NCBI taxonomy): domain Eukaryota; kingdom Metazoa; phylum Chordata; class Actinopteri; order Cypriniformes; family Cyprinidae; genus Tor; species Tor tambroides. The sequence goes on along the minus strand of JAFVLL020009582.1, from coordinate 41,290 downwards.
CTAGTAATTCTGAGTGTAGGCACTGTTCTGGTTCATTTATTAAACAATTAGACTAATTTTGAAGGCTGATAATGAGGTTTGTCATTAACATGCTACTTCATTACATATGAATGTGTTATTTAATGGGTAAAATTAGTACTTTGGGCGAAAGTTCATAGTTGACGACTACCGACAGAACTTTCCATACACAGTGCAATGGCCTTATAAGACTAGTTAATTAACTTCCACCAAGTCCAAAGACAGTAGAGGACTCTTATTATTAAGGACTAAAAGGTCATATGATCTAACTTGGCAAGTTATTATTGTCATCTCGCATCTCAGGAGATACCATTATCCAGACCTGCTCTTTGCTCTTTAACAAAGTCCCAATGTACAAATAATATGAGTTGTCCAAGCCTCTGGAATACAGACTAAACCCAATATAACTGAATAATCAAACAAAAGCTACTAAAAACAAAAACTAAACATCGTATTACGTGTTTTTTCTACATCCAGTTTCAATGATATCATCGTCAAGTTGATAGCAAACCCCTCAGCAAATCCCGTTTTGCAATTCTTACACGATCAAAAGCAGTTGAAAGAGCAAGATGCAAAGATTCACTACATGTGGATGAAAACCAACCAGAACAGGGCAAGTCACCATGGAGACGTAAAGGAAAAAGCAAGTCCTAATACCCCCACCACACACAATCACATAAGTATCTTCTCAGCACTCTCTCTGCTGGTGGTCGATTCTCTGTCCGTTTATCTCTGTGATAGGCCTTATTAATCTTTCAGGAATTTATCTGGCGCACACTTATAGCAGTCCACACACACACACACCTAAGCACAAACACAGCTAAGCATGCCAACATGGATAAGATTTACAGCAACAAAGATGCTTTCTGAATGTGGGTGCTCTTTGTACGTTGTGTGTCATTCAATCTAACGCCAGAGTCATTAGAGGAATTAAAACAGCACTGAGGCAACAAAGGGAAACGCCACAACAGGAAACGGAACCAAACTGTTCATGCCAGCAGCTCCTAAAAGAACCCCATCTGATAGTTATAGAGATTCCCGGACACTAGACAGTTTGCTTTTGTGTGTGCTTCAGTGTGCTCATGTTGGCTCGTGGAGTTCTGCATATCTGACTCATTCTGTCGAACTGGCAGCTAATCTGTTTAAGCATTCTGAGCTCATCTGTTTTGACCACGGTAAACAGATAAATATTTAATTGGCTTGTTCGCTAACATTGGCCAGACTTGCTAGGCAGCCATATGAATATATATGTAGCTCTGGCTCTTGACTTGTTTTTCCTTCCTTTTCCCATTTCCCATTTTGTTTCCATTTTCTCCATCCTTCCTTAATTACTATCTACACTTCTTCTTCCTGTTTCTCTCCAATACTTGGTACTTTGTTGCTAATTTGTTCTTCTGTCCATACCATTCTGTTTTTGTTCTTTTCTCCTTGTCTTCGCTTTCTTCCTTCCTTTTTCCTTCCTTACTTCCTGCTTGCTTTTTGGATTTTCCTTCCCTCTCTTTCTTAATTTAGTTTCCTTCCTTTTTTTCCTGTGGCTGCCTTCATTTCCTTCCTCCCTGTGTTTTTCCTGTCTTCATGTCAATACTTCCTTAGTTCTTTCAGTCTTGTTTCCCTGCCACTGTTTCTTTGTTTTTCTTTCCTTCCCAATCCTTCCTTCCTACTTCCTTATAAATTCTTCCCTTTCCCCCTTCCTTGGTTTTTCCTTTCATTGTGTATTTTCCCCAAACTTTGCTTTTTCCTTATTTCCCTTGAAACACTTTCTTACTCTAATAGATCTAGAAAGTCCCCTGGTTGTCCTCTGTAATTGCTGCATATTTAATGAGCAATTTTGCATATTTAAGAGCTACAAATAATCATGTCATGCATAATACATGAGTACCTTTCTCAGATAATGTGATAAGGTCAAGAAGCGATAATCTCACAAAAACACCACAATTAATAAACAGCCATGAAAAGGCAGCTTTGCATTCACCCTGCAGAAGGTTTTTTTTTCCCCCTTTCCCTTCTCCTTTTTTTTTTAGTATGGAAATGGAAAACATGAGAATGGAAATGGGGGGGGGGGGGAATAAATAAAAAATAAAAAAAATGGAAAAACATGGTTGCCAGCTTCTTAATCAGTGCTGAATGTTCTTCAGAACATGATTTTACCTGATATAAAATATTTCCCTGCAACTGTACTGTAAGTGCCTTTTGATTACCTGCTATTTTTCAGCTTCTACATCTTAAAAAAATAGACTTTGAATCTGTAAGAAACTAATTTTAATTACTAAAAGCTGACTCACTGCTCAAAGCTCTAATCGCATTGGGTTTCTCAAGCGGACCCAGCAAGAAACTCACCTGGCTTTACACTCCTCTGAGTGACAACCATAAGTCTATGCACCATCTGGACTTAAAAAACAAAACAAAAAAACCTTCCAGCGTCACTAATAAATCCATTGTAACTCAATTTGGCTTGAAGCCACTGTCATATTCTCAATTCCCTTCACACCATTCAGTTTATTTCATTTGCCATCACACATACAACTCTCAAAATTATCACATCAAGTTTTATCAATCACTCATTATTAGCACACTCAGAATATGCCATTGATGCATGTTTACATCTTAACTGAGAACACTCCATGCAAACAGGCAAAAAATAAATAAAAAAGTTACAGAGACTGAAACAAAGTTAGAAAAATTGGAAAAGACAGAAATTGTGTACCTAATGGCTCCGCTGGTCTTCCATCTCCTTGGTTTCTTCACCTCACATGCCTCCTTGCTTCCCTCAATACTCTTTTTTTTTTTTCTTTTTTTTTTTTAGTGCTGTTTATAGTTCACTCTTGGCAACTTTTCCACTCTCGGTTTCTCAGTCCACTTTTAATATAATTTTCAGTAATGCATAATGCAGATCTCAGCATCTCATAGATGAATTTACTGCTTACAAACGAACACTCAGAAGCGACACTTCCAGCCTCATCTAGCACACTAGAAAAAAAAAAAAGCTGTTTTACATTAGTGCTTTAAGAAAATATTGCTGAAAATCACAAGAAAGTGATGTAATGAGACAAACCCTGAACTCTAAAACATGTTTTTAAAAACATATTTTGTTTGCTCAACAGTCAAACATCAGTATATAGTAACTTATTAACATTTAGAAATATGATACAATGCAAACCATTACTTCTGTATACGTCAATACAACATGCTATCCACAGTCTCCATCTGAGTGACATCATACTAATTTCATCTATTGCAGCTGAAATGCTAGATTTCTTCAGCAAATGGACCACCGCGCCAGCAATGCAGGCAGTGAGCCGTTTTAAATTGCATTTAAATCCTATTTATCAGTAGCATTTGGTTTAATTCTGACAGGTGCACATTCATAGACATTTATTAAAGGAAAACTCCTCTTGTGGTAACCGTGTGCTGCGCAAATGGGCTCTTAGAGATAATTGGAGCATTATGAGCTGAAATTTGAGATAGAGAAGAGAAAAGAGGCAGGGTTTTTTTTTTTTTTTTTTTAATTTAGCGAGTATGGTTGAGTTTTAAAATGAAACAAAAAACTGAATGAAAATTCAGATCAATCATGCCCATTAGCAGTTCTTATGAAAAGATTGCGTTACAGACTACACGGTTTGTGGCAAAATTTGCACTTTAAAGCAACATTACTTAAGCTTCTGAAGCTCTGGAATAAGCAGAGCTTAAGCAGGCTGTAAATGATGCTACAGTAATGTAAAGTTTCAAAAAGAAAGATGGTCGTTCAACATAACCTCAACACAACAGAACCAACACATCTACAGTTCAAAAATTCAAACATATGCAAACAAATGTTCCTAGAATGATGGTTTGTTGCTTGGTTGTTAGCATGATGTTATGAAGTGGTTATAGGTGTTCTGGGTGGTTTCTCGGTTGTTAGCTTGTTTCTATCGTGTTTTGGTAGATTATCAGTTATGTTGCTATTGTGTTTTGGATAGATTGTCAGTTGTTAGCATATTGTGTTCTGGGTGGTTTCTCGGTTGTTAGCATGCTGCTATGCAGTTCCTATTGTGCGGGTGGTTTCTCGGTTGTTAGCATGTTGCAAAGCAGTTGCTAGGGTCTTCAGGGTGGTTGCTTGAGCTTGTTCCTTTTGCATTTTGGGTGGATTTTCATTATTAGCATGTTGCTATGCAGTGACTGGTGATCTGGGGTGGGTTTCTCAAAAGCAACTACGGTCGCAAGTTCCATCGTTACCAATAGGGTTCAGTGGAATTAATGACCATAATTAGCTGACAATGCTTTTGGGAAACGCACCCCTGGTTGGTTGCTTAAATGTTAGCTTGATGATATGCAGTTGCTAATGTGTGTTCCCTGCTGAAAAAACCAGCATATGCTGGTTAGGTATGTTTTGATGCTGGGATGCTGGTTTATGCTGGTCCTTTGCTGGTTTATGCTGGTATTTTGCTGGTTTATGCTGGTCCTTTGCTGGTTTATGCTGGTATTTTGCTGGTTTATGCTGGTCCTTTGCTGGTTTATGCTGGTATTTTGCTGGTTTATGCTGGTCCTTTGCTGGTCATGTGCTGGCCCTATGCTGGTCCGACCATCTTAAGACCAGCAAAGGACCAGCATAAACCAGCAAAATACCAGCATAAACCAGCAAAGGACCAGCATAAACCAGCATCCCAGCTTCAAAACATACCTAACCAGCATATGCTGGTTTTTTCAGCAGGGTTCTGGGTGGTTTCTCGGTTGTTAGCATGTTGCTATTGTGTTTTGGGTGAATTCTCATTTGTTAGCATGTTATTGTATTCTGGGTGGTTTCTTGGTTGTTAGCATGTTGCTATGCAGTTGCTTTTGTGTTTTGGGTGGTTTCTCAGATTTGTTAGCATGTTTCTATGAAGTTGCTATTGCATTCCCAGTGGTATTTCAATTGTTAGCCTGTTGAGATGCAGTTGCTAGAGAGTTTTGGGTGGTTTCTCTGTTGTTAGATTGTTGCTATTGTACTTTGGGTGCATTTTTGGTTGTTAGCATGTTGCAATTGTGTTCTGGGTGGTTGCTCGTTGTTTGCATGTTAAAGCATTGTATGCAGCTCTAGGGTGTTAAAATTCTGGTGCCTGTATACCCAAAATCCCAATTTGAGGTCATTTTCATTTGATTAATCATTTTCCAGGGGTTTAGATTGCTAGAAATTACAGTACACCTGTGCTCAACAAGCCACATGTTTTGAGCTCATAGCACAAACGGTGTGGGACGAGTTATGTGCCACAGTTACGTGCAGTTAGTAAAATACACTGAGCAATAGCAATAGTGGTGCTTGCCTTAGCAAGTACTGCTTATGACTCATTTCCCTAAAATAAATCCCATACATAATACAAGTTTGAGGCTTCAGTATGTGTGTGTGTGCTTATGTCGTAGTCTCTGTGCTGTCCTGTTCCAACAGGGACCTGAGGAAAAAGCTGTATTCTTTGTTTTCTGCTTGGCAGTCATACAAGAATGTGAAATCAATTCCTCCACGAGCAATGCTTTTTGTAGAGCTTTTTTCCTCAGACATGACCTCTGCTGCCCTCTCTCTCGCTCTCTCATGGCTTGTGTTGTGGCCTTCCTCTGCTCGGTTTATTGTGTTGTGACAGGCGGTGTCTTATTCTGTAAGCCAGAACTACTCTGCCTGTGTGCATGAATATTTGTGTATGTACTGGGTGATATCTCTGCACCTGCTAGTTTGTGCATTCCTCGCTGGTTAGCTACGCATACCTCCTGGCTCTCTACAGCCCATTTTATACCATTATACATTAAGAAGCACATTCTAATATATAATTAATTAGGAAACTAGCATTTAGCTGATGCTTTTATCCAAAGTCCCTTTAAGGCAATTCAGAGACTTAGCAGCCATCTTGGAAACACCTCCAGAAAGCTATTTTCTGTGAAAGCATGTACAGCTGTTATCTACTTGAGTGGGAAAAGAATGTAATCTCCTTATCAAGTTTCAATGAGATATTTTAAATCGGCAACAAAATCTGACAGAATTGACATCAGATTTAGCTCATATAATGCGAAAACACTATTGGGCTGTCAACTCCACCTTATTCTATCCCCGTTTTATCCAAAGTTATTTACAGTACGCATACTACAGAGACAGCAACCCTGGAACAACCTAGGGTTAAGTGTGTTTTACTGTTGAGTGCACCAAGTTAATAGATTTGATTCCCAGGGAACATATGAACTGATAAAAATGCATTGTAATGCATAAAGCTACTTTGGATAAACATTTCCGTCAACTTCATGAATACAAGTGCCATGCTCAAGGGTATAAGGCTTCGTCCAGAATCTGCAACACTTCTAAAAACCCCATGCACACTCTCCACATAATACTTGTATGCATATCATATTTACCAGGTATCTTTTTGGGTCTTGTTCTCTCTCCCAAGCAACTTCTTGCATTGGAGATGTATAGCTTAATCCCGGTTTAATCCCTTTATACATTCTCCAGTCCTAAACTAATACGCCCAGCGGGGTCCCCTCAGTGTGCGGTCCAAGTGGGCAGAAGTTAGATGCCACTATCTCAGTACTTAAGAGCATTACTACTGCCTTGATTTAATTTATCCCTCCCCTTTTCCACCCTATGTTCTCCCTCTTGGGCTCTTACAGTCTTTATATGCTCAATCCCTCTGTCTGATTCCTTTTATATGCACAGCATTACGATAACAGGAACATTTATTTGAAAAAAATAAAATAAAAAATCATGCAGGCAGCTTCACAAAATATGACTCTAGAAACTGTAACACCATCAGGATACAGGAGTAAAATAACTCTAACCACTAGAAACCACAAGACAAATCTGCAAATATACTGAGTAGACTTCAAAATTTTAATCTGAATGTAATGACACAAGTTGCACAAGTGTTTAAATGGATGTTTTTGTGCAATCCTTTGTAGAAACTACTTCCAATCTAAATACAAGATGGTAACAATCAAAGGTAGAACTATCAATGTGGACACCACAAAACCATTAGAATGAGTCTTACAACAATCAGGACTAGAACCACTAATCTAGACACTATAAAACCATCAGCATCCAGGATAGACAAATCTTTAATCTAAGAAATGTACATGTATTCATTTAGCAGATGTGTTTATCCAAATTTACACAAGCAATGACTATAAAGTACCTATATAACTATATATGTGACCCTGGACCACAAAACCAGTCATAAGTGTCAATTTTTTAAAATTGATATTTATACATCATTTGAAAGCTGAATAAATAAGCTTTCCATTGATGTTTGTTAGGACAGGACGATATTTGGTCGAGATACAACTATTTGAAAATCTGGAATCTGAAGGTGCAAAAATATCAAAATATTGAGAAAATCGCCTATAAAGTTGTCCAAATGAAGTTCTTAGCAATGCATATTACTAATAAAAAATGAACTTTTGATATATTTACGGTAAGAAATTTACTAAATATCTTCATAGAACATTATCTTTACTTAATATCCTAATGATTTTTGGCATAATAGAAAAATCGATAATTTTGACCCATACAATGTATTTTTGGCTATTGCTACAAATATTCCCGTGCTACTTAAGACTGGTTTTGTGGTCCAGGGTTACATATGTAGTTTCAAAACACTTCAAATCAAGACCACAGAGAACCATCACTCTAAAAACTACAAAACCATTAGAATAAGAATAAGAACCACCACCAATCAATATAGACAATATAGACTTCCACTAGAAGGTTCTTATGGTTTAACAGAAACTATTAAACCATAAGAATCTGGAGTAGAAGAACCATCCTTCTAGACACTACAATTCAGAAAAATGGGTAGGTAAACCTTTAAATCTAGAACATTTAACATTTGATCATTTAGCAGATGTTTTTATCCAAAGTGATTTACAAATGAGGAACATAAGCAATAACTAGAAGGTACAAAACAGATTATCTTGATTCTGATAGACTTCTAGTTCCACAAAGAACCATCACTCTAGAAGCAAAACTTTTAGGATCAGAATAACCAATCAGTCTTGATACAATAAGAACATTGGAATCAGACCTAGATGAACTTTCCATCTAGAAACCGTTCAAACCATCAATCTAGACACCAGAATCCAACAGAATCAGGGGACATTTTATCCAAAGTGACTTACAAATTAGGAACATCACAAGCAATAACTAGAAAGTACAAGACTAATTTTCTTGATTCTGAGGGTCTTGAAACTACAACAAACCATTGCTCTGGAAAATATACGGCCATTAGAATTAGAAGAACCACCAATCAATCTAGACCAGTGATGTCCAGTCCTCCTCCTGTAAGGTTTGCCCTGCAGACTTTAGCTCCAATTAAACACACCTGAACCCAGGTAATCAACGTCTTCAGGATTACTAGAAACATCCAGAAAGGTGTATTGGGGCAAGTTGGAGCTAAACTCTCCAGGACATTGGCCCTCCAGGCCCGAAGTTGCCCATCCCAGATCTAGACACTAGATCATTAAAATCAGACATAGCATAACCTTGCACCTAGAAATTATTGGATCATTAGAATCAGGAGCCATGTGTCCTTCAGTCCTTAAGTTACAAGACCATCACAATGAAAGACAGAAGAACCTTTGATTTATCAAGAGTTTATTTAGTTCTTAGGTCTGAAAACAATAATTGATTGTAATTCTTGTAGTTTCTAGAACGACACTTCTTCATGGTCCTGAAACTAAATCAGAATCAGACTAAAAACCACCATAAAGTATAATTTGCATCAAATATTTAACTGATATAGTCTTTAATAACGACTTTAATTATAGCTGATAGCTTCATGCAGCTCATGTTACTCAACTACAGAACTTGAAAGTAGGAATTTTGCCATGACAGATTGTGTTTTTGTTGTCTTTGTCTTAACTTCCTGCCTATTCTCTCTCTCACCTGTGTCCCACGTTGCAGTTAACATCTCTGAATCTTGCCAAGCTTGTCAGATATGTTATGGAGGTGTCTCTCCTATCAGCTGAGAAGAGTTGTTTTATCAGTGCTTTAAAAACACGTACCCAGAGCTCTTAACACTGAGAGCGATCTCATCTGCAATCTGCACCTCCACGTCAATCATTATTAGCACTGAATTACCTCATGTCACATGTTTCTCCATCTTTCACTTCTCTTTTCATCACACTCTTGCTTTCTCACCTTTTCTCGTATACTCTCAAAAAGAAGCATTCACACTTAATACCAAGCTTTTTTCAACATGGAACTACGTTCAGTTTAAAATATTCAAGTCCAATTATCCTGATACAGAACACTGGCTGTTGTAGATCAATACGAAACACTCAAAATCCATTAGATACCAGCAACTAAGGGAATGATAGATCAGACGAGAGACACTTTCCACCTGATTTTTCTGAACCACTGATTTAAAGCGTAACTGTGAATAGGAGAACTTTTCCTTTCTTTTCATCTCTTTTCCATTTCTCCTCTTTACCATCTGTCTTTTTCTGCTCTTTTATAGCTACTTCTTTTGGGAGGAGGAAAACCATTAGAGTTGCTATGCTCAAAAACAACACTTATTTTTATTTTATTTATTTATTTTTACAGGGATAGTTAACAAATATGAAGAAAAAAAAAATCATTTACTTACTGTAATATCAATACAAAGCTGCATGGCTTGCTTTCTTCAGTGGAACACAAAAAGAAATTTTGAAGAACGTTCACGCTGCTATTTTACATACAACAAAAGCATAATGGCCCTGGGCAAAATAATAAAATAAAGGTTGAAGGTTTGATGTCTGTAGCTGTGTTTCCATTACAGACTCGCTCAAAACTTGTGATATTTTATAAACGTCAATTAAAAAAAAACTATTGTGAAATGACGGCGTTTCCATTAACCAATGTTTTGTGACTAAAATGTCATTTTTCCTCTTGCAATAAGTCATGGCAACAGATGTTGGTAGGTTTACGTATATCGCAGCCACCGTACTAGCCATTATTTTAATCATAGGAGACGTAGGCGCGTATCTTTTGCGAAGCAGCATACGCCAGATGACCTGTTAATGCGAAAAAACTGTTTCCATTGCAGTTTTGCGAAATATTCCTTTTTCAAATTGCCTGAAAAACCACCTCATGCAAGCGTAAAACCTTTTTTGCAATATATGGGAGATTTTGCAAAATTGAAGTGTTTTCATTGGGCATATTTTCAATTCGCTTCAATTTGCGCAATTTGAAGGGTAATCGAAACTCAGTTGACACCAAACACCATTGGTGTTCACTTGTCTCACAAATCAAAAAAAACATGCACCAAGCTTGAATATGCCAATGTTACTTTGTTCTTTTTTGTTAAAAATGACAGAACTATCCGTTCAAAGTGTCTTACTAAAAAAAAAAAATAATAAGAAAACTACAACAAATTTAATGCTACTATCTTCAAACGTGTCCATGTAATCTTTATTAATCAATACTGACTTACTTCAATGATCATAATTATTATATAATCATATTTTCATTAATAAGTCTCTAAGGCTTGACTTGCTTTTTACATTTTCAACTACAAACATTAATCTAAAATAAATTACACAAGTGTCTATGCTTTTCTGGTACCACAAGTTTTCTGATCCATTATGAGCCAAACGGCTGATGGAACAGCCGGCCTTCCTGCAAGGTCATTTGGAAAAATCACAGTCGCATTTTCCATTGATTTCTGGAAATGATCTCATCCATGATAAAACACCCTCCCGCATGAGTTATTCAGCTGGTTGTCACATTATTGAACTAGCATCTGAACCGCATCAGCAATAAGCCCGAGGAACATGACCAAACACTGTCAACAGGGATGATGCGAGGCTGTAACCCCCACCGCTCAAACAGGAAAATATAGAGAGTAGCAATTTGCTCTGGACCTAATGTAGATGCATGGCGGGAACCACTGTAAACAACCAGGGAACGACACATGACCAAATACAGACACCATGTACTTACAGCCTCGGTTTATTTAACCAGCTTGTGTGAAAGTGCATATTCAATAATTTCACATGCCAAACAGAAAAATGAACGGGACGAGGGTGCCAGACGCTGTTTTTCCAGTTTTTGCAGCAGAGAGACTAGGGGGCCGCAGTCACCCACCATTTTGGCTAGAGTCCCGAACAAGAGGTAGGTAGTCAAAGCTATTTGTCGACCTGCTGTTTTGGACAGATGAAGTAAACAACATAACCTTATGTAAATCTGAGGCCCGTCAGTTTATAATCAGCAGGGGAGTGAAAACATGCGTGCGATTAGAAAAAAGGCGCCAGCCTATTAAACAGGTTGTTGACCATGGAGATGCACCCGGAGAGACTGGCTCTAAAAGTTGCATGCAGAAGGACCGCTACATAGAGACCGACTTAATTATGTGTGTTAACTAATGTGTGCAAATACCAGTCTATGAAATGTTGTAATTTGGATTGCATGTATAAGAAGTTTCAATATTTTAGCTGATGTTGTTTTTGAAAATTTCTAGTTTGCATTGCCAAAAATAAAATAAAATAAGTTTAAATATTTTAGATGAATGATACAAAATTGTGTGTGTTAAAGTGATTCTCTGGAGTACTAAATACATATTACATTTGTGGAAATTTTTAGGTTGCATTTTTAGATAAATCTAAAGTGATTAGATAATTGATACAAACTTAGCTGACGTTTGTGAAAACTTTAGTTTGCATTTTGTATTACAACAAAAAAAAAAAAAATTAATTTTAAAAAAATAGTTAAAATGTTTAGATACATTATACACAATCTAGAGTGATTTTGCAAAATTTAAATAAATATGAAATTTAAGTCATAAAATCAATGAAATCTAAAGTGAAAACTGCAATGACAAGAATTTTCTAGACTGTCAGCGAGAACTGAGGTGACGGTAACATTACAAATGCTCATTTCCATTTTGTGGGATGGATTAAAATAAACCTCTCAGTCTCCTCTTCCACTTCCTGCCGAGAAGTCCACAAATCACCCCGCTAACACCTTCGCTTCTTATTAATGGAGCGTAAAATTAAATTAAAGGAGAAGTCCGTGAGAAAATCCTTACAGGAAACCACCAGAGGAAACCAGGAAGAGTGAAGCAGCTCAAGAAAAACCAGGAGATAGAGAGATTTTCTCTGTGAGTGATGATTAGGCAGGATGCTAAAAAGAGAAAGGAAATTAAGCACAGATTTGTTATTGTCCTCTCAGAATATCTCCAAATGACCATAAGGAGCAGGGGAGCCCCATATACAGCATTATTATTACACTGCATCACTGTGGCCTTAATTAGCACTTAAAGGGACAGTCGCTCAAAACTAAACCAGTCCTGGATCCAAAATTACACTTGGATGTGTTACTGCTCCACTAGGAAGAAATTAAGGCTGAGGTTCAGTACTTCAGTATTTCATTGTCATCATCATTCATTATTGCATTTGCAAAATACTATACTAAAATGTTTTTAGAGTCCACATATGACATTATCACAATGTTCCTTATGTCTTTGAAAAACTGATGATGATTTATCTGTGAAATTGCACAACTGACCTTTTCATTCTATATATGCTGCTTCAGATTCTCATTTTATGTGTGCAGAGCAAAATGCTGTTTATGTTCATTTAATTTTGATAAATGATTCATGGTTTGGGGAGAAAAAAAATCTTGGGTCTGGATTTGGACTGTGCTCCGACGACCTCGGCTCTATATTCAAAGTCCAAAGTTCACAGTCTCTTGGAATTCATGACATTTGGTGGCATGAGTTATAAACAACAAAATGCCAAGAGCTGACACTTGTTTTCCAACAGCCCATAATAAATAGTAAAAATGTAAATTAAAATAAAATAAAATAAAATAATTGCACTGACAAGAAAAGAATAGGTCTGGCAGAAGGATTCACTGAGCACAAATCTGACTCACAGTTTTAGTTATGCTAATTGCCTCGTTTCAAGCTGTGCAGTGTAATTACCGTTCATGATAATTGCATAAATTTTAGAAATTAGAAAGGCAATGCAATTAGCTGCAGATACATGTAGGTTATAACTTGCATAGTGTTGGTTTGCAAATAAATTTCTTCCTGCAATGCACTGCTACATGTGTTTTGTATGGACACTTATGTCCCAGGTTTTTTTATTATTATTATTAAAAGGAACAGATTTTATCCTTGGTATATGAAGTTTTATTTTTTTAGTTTTATTAATATAAGTTTATTTATTTATTTATTTATTTATGTGTGTGTGTGTGTGTGTGCGCGCGCGCGCGTATGTATAACAAGGCTTGGGCATGGGTCAAGAGTAAAAGAATAAATATTAAAATTGAGACTAACTTACTAACTAACTAAAATACTTATAAAATTATGTTTTATAATTAGGTTCTGATTGAAGGTCTCAGTCAAGGCTGGGTTGGAAAATGAAATGAAATACTTATATAAAAATAATTTTATAATTAGGTTATGATTGAAGGCCTGAGTTAAGGCTGGGAGGGAGGGAAAGAAAAGAAAAGAAAAGAAAAGAAAAGAAAAGAAAAAGAAAAAGAAAGAAAGACTTGATTGAAGGCCTGGGAGTAAACTGTCAAATTACAATAAATATAAATAATTAACGAAATAAAAATTAAAACAAAAGACACAATTATTTTTATTATTTTTTGTTACATTTAGTATCTTATTGTCGACTGGATCACATGCAAAAATAGGCTAAAGAACTGTTTGAAACCACTGAGTTTATTTTAACGTTTTGGAATAAACACAAAAATGAATCAAATTTTAGCTCAAGGTCTTCGACTACTCGCTTATTTTTAATAATTGCCATTTCTTTGAGAATATAGTTTTGTCATGCCTTTTGTCACGGACAGGCAAGAATTCAAACATTATTAAATGGATAACAATACCAGCGCTCTATTTGTCACAGCTTTAGAAGCAGCCAAATTTAATTCCAAGACAACTGACAAAAAGGCATAAATGACAAATTTAGATTCAAAGGTGATTCTCTTTATATCATAAAAAACAAAGAACCTTCTGCTGTGCTCCAATTAAAAAAATGACATCAGTTCAATAGAACGCAGGCCCACCTAATCTATTCTTAGAGACGACGTCGACTTCCTCAGCAACACAATCTATAGAACAACTCTAAACACATCAAACCTTGAAACATTCTCATGGTCACTGTGCTTTACGAGGATGAACGTAGCAACCGTTACCCAACACAACCGTTGACATTAATAGGGGAGTTTGGCATCCTCTCGAACGTTTACTCTTTTAAAATGTCAGAGTCGGTGCTTGAACAGGCAGCGATACAGTCCAGCCCCGTTGACATGGATCAAAAGGTGGGAAAAGGGCAGTACAGTCATTATCACCACGGTGGGGAACTTTCAGTTGGGTTATAGGATTTGGACTCTGGTACACCGAGAATGGAAGAGCCACTTGGGACCAGCGACCTGTGAGAGAAGCCTGGACCACTGGAGGATGACTGAACACCTCAGAGGAGAACAACTACACTCTTAAAAATAAAGGCTGCAAAATCAGGTTTTCACAGCGATGCTATAGAACATAGGTCACTAACAGGCGGGCCGCGGTCTGGACCCGGACCTACAGCCAAAACAGAAGGGCGCTTCTATTTCAACCAGCGCAGCTTTTGTAGTCTTTATGGTAGTGGACTCCGGTCCAAATCCGTGAAGGCTTTTGACATCATGAAATAAATACCAAATGCTAATTTCTAATAAATCAAATTTATATCAAGAAGATCAAGGTTAGCTCTAGAGCCGTTTGGGTGCAGTCCTGCGTGCAGTGATGAGAGCAGAGAGCTGCGTGCAGACAGATGAAACTTACAGTGAGTGAAATACGATTTTACTGTTTTTGAATCCATTCAGCCGATCTCTGGGTCTGGCGGTAGCACTTTTAGCTTAGCTTAGCATAGATCATTGAATCAGATTAGACCATTAGCATCTTGCTCAAAAACGACCAAAGAGTTTTGATAATTTTCCTATTTAAAGCTTGACTCTTCTGTAGTTGCATCGTCTACTAAGACCGACAGAAAATGAAAAGCTGCGATTTTCTAGGCCAATGTTTCGCAGTGCTGCTGCACAGGGAGCGTGCTTTGCAACCATGGAGACATTTATGAGAGACGCTGCGTAATATCATTGCGCCTGCTGCACCCATGGTATGGCAGCAAAGTTCCTTGATTATTACTTCGGAATGAGAGTATAGTTCCTAGACATATCGGCCTAGAAAATCGCAACTTCTCATTTTCCGCATTAAGTAATCATGTTGGAAAGGTCATGCGCAGTTAGTTCTTTGTCTATGTACTTCAGTTGAAAAAGGTAAGGAAGGGCAAAAAACTCACTCAAAATCTCATTTTATCCTCCAACTTCAAAATTGCCCGACATTATTGTTTTACCTTTTATAAAAGGCGTTTGAATTTCTTTGCACATTCACTTTGTAAAATCTGGGATGGTACTTCTGCCTACGTCACATGTGACTTTTCCAACGTGACTACGTAAAGTGGAGGTCGATCTAGTCCAAGACAAGCATTTGTGGTTAAGTATATAAATTTGTATTTTTTTTTGGAAATGACCAATTGTTCTGCTAGATAAGACCCTTATTCCTTGGTTGGGATCGTGTAGAGCCCTTTGAAGCTGCATTGAAATTGCAATTTGAACCTTCATCCTGTTGACTCCCATTGAAGTCCACTATATGGAGAAAAATCCTGGAATGTTTTCCTCAAAAATCTTAATTTCTTTTCGACTGAAGGAAGAAAGACTTCAACATCTTGGATAACATGGGGGTGAGTATATTATCAGGAAAGTAAACTACTCCTTTAAGTGAAAGTTCTTAAAAGAACCATTTTTCTTAGTGTGAAGAACATTTTACAGATGCCAATATAGAACCTTTATTTTAAGCATGAACGGCCAATTCTAACAAACAGAAAAGCCATTTTAGCATGATGTATTTCAGTGCAAAACACCCAAAAGCTATCTTCAAGCAACAGTTCACCCAAAAATTTAAATTTGCTGAAAATGTACTCATCCCCAGGACGTCCAAGATGTAGATGAGCTTGCTTCTTCATCAGAACAGATTTGGAGAAATGTAGCATTACATCACTTCCACACCAACAGATCCTCTGCAGTGAATGGGTGCCATCAGAATGAGAGCCCAAACAGCTGATAAAAACGTCATATGACTCAAGTCCACCAATTAAGATCTTGTGAAGCAAAACACTGCGCGTTTGTCAGAAACAAATCCATCATTATGCTGTTTTAACTTTAAACCATCACTTCTGGCCCAAAATATGAGTTTGTAATCCATAATTCTTCTTCCAGTGAAAAAGTCCATCCCTTGTTGACCTCTGACACCAAAA
>JAFVLL020009582.1:0-20000 GCA_021397915.2 Tor tambroides | reverse complement strand
TTTGTGTGTCTGGGTGAGATGGAGGGCACTGCATTGTTCAATACGAAGGCTTAATTTCACAATGAATAGGTTTGTACAGTATTGAACAAAACGTCATCTGATCTCAGAAATGTCAGATCACATAGATAAAAATGTGTTAGCGAATGCCATTTTATTTGACTTCACGGTATGGTCACATTACAGCGAAACTTACCCAGGCGTCACTTCCAAACTAAACAGATTTTTATTGGTAAACGCAGCAAATTTGCGTGTTCAATCTGTAACAAGCCTGAATTCAAGGTAAACTGTGGAAATGTGTCCTTCACAGCATCCACATTTCACCATCCAAAGGTAAATAATGTGACTGCACCCTTTCACGTAAACATGTAAACAAGTAAATACTATTACGATAAACACTATGTCCTTTTAATTTAATTACTGTAGCTTCCAGAATAATAAAATGGTGTGCGAGACTGACTATATATATATATATATATATATATATATATATACACACACAATTTATTTATTTATTTTCATTCTGGGATTTTGTATAAGGATAATTAAACAATATTTTTTTTTTTTTTTTTACTTCGGATGGTTTAGGCCTGTCAGCTGACTTACGAAGCCTTTCATATCCTTTACATTCTGTTCCATGGTTAGTTCACATCAGTGATAGAAATTAATGTTTATGAGGCAATATTTGCAGCCTTAAACTATTTTCATTTTTCAAAAGAGAAAGACATTAAATAGGAAACTAAAACCGTCAGTAGGTGGCGGCAAGTCGCTGTCTTAATCATTGAGTGATTCATTCAAACCAAACATTCACTGAATCACTCAAACTGATTTGTTCTAAACAGATTCATTCAGTAAGGAAACACTGCTGTGTGTTGTTGAGACTAAAAATAGTGGTTTCAATTGGAAAAACTTTAGTTAAAGCAAAAAACAGAAAACATTGACACGACCGCATATGAAATGTAATGCTCAAAATGTTAACCTACTGTTTACTGCACTTTTAGGCTATATAAAAATCAGTATGACCGTTACAATCATGCTGACATTCAGTAAAAACAGCAGTCTTGCTCTCCAAAATGTTAAGGTCTACAAAATACAATAACTATAAATATTATTTATATATACACACACACATATACATAGGCCTATATGAAACAAAAATATAACAACATTCCCTATTACAATAATTAAATTTTCGTATGTCTTGAAATAAAGTGGTTACATTTCAGGAAAGAGTTTAAATGACATGTTAAACATCTCATTAATATTATTTAATATTAATATTTAACTTTAAATATGTATTAAGGTATTAAAATATTAACTGTAAAATTAATTTAATATTATTTAAATATTCATATTCAAATCTCCTAGCAAGAGAATTTTAAATTCAATCAGTAGCTCTAATGAGGCAGAAGGCGGAGTCTCTGATTCAAAAGGGTTTGAAAGTATTGAGATGCTGTAGCTCCATCTCTCTGGGTGAGATAATCCACACCTCATTCTCCCCTGCCGCCCACTCTCATTCCTGCGCTGGGGGACCATCTGCTGTTCCCAAAGCTCTAGACACACCGCCAGTAAAGAATCAAAGAGACAGGCAGACAGAAAGAACGACATGATGATTCAACTCCCCTGAGCTTCCAGCCAACATCAGCTTGCACCACATCTCGCCTCTTTGCAAATCCATAAACAAGTTTTTGAAAGAAAAATAAAGATTGTAAATATAAGAAAGCCATGGATCACTGGTCTGAACCTCCAGATCAGAAATCAGGTGCCAATTTACAACCTACACAATTCTGTTGAGGAATAACTAACTAGAACTTTCAGAAGCTTGGATGTTTCAAAAACAATGTCCAGAACAGGTGCAGCGAGTATGCATTCTGAATAGCACATTACTGCCTCATTTGGCTGCAAAAGATATTGCATAAAACCAGCTGTGTGGAAGCAGTGGGAAGCTTGATTCATTTTAATGAATCAGTTCATTTGGATGGTTTATATCAATGAATCAAATGCACAAAACTTTGCTGGTCCAGGGAAAATAATTACCTCAGTTCCTTGCAGTAGTGGAAAGTTAGATTTGTTTTAGTGAATCAGTCGGGTGTGACTCATTTGGTTATTCAACTTGTTTTACATTATAATTGTTTAAGAAATTGTAATATTAATAATACAAATAAGTGATACATTAAAAATGATCAAATAAGTAAAATTTAAAAAAGTACTAAACTGTAAAAAAAAAAAAAAAAAAAAAATTATATATATGTATGTATGTATATAAAAATGAATAAGAGCATATCATGAAATTTAACAGCGTCATTTTGACAAGCACACACAAACATTTTCGACAAGTGATGTTGTAAAAATGACTGTCAGGGCAGGCGTGATAGCCGGCGAAAAATGGAGTACGTGATGAAATAAGAAAAGTGAAAGTGTTGACCTGCTACCCAACACTCTCCTTTACTCTCCTCCAAACTCACAGCACTAACACACACACACACACACATAAATACACAATGTTGAATATATTACCCATGAAAAAATTACCGTAATGAACGTCTTAACCTGCACTTAATCACACAATCGCTTACAGCTTCCATTACTGATTGACAGCTGCCATGGTGGTGCATATCAAACCCAGATTTCAAAATTTGTAATAGAAAAAAATATATATATACAGAAACCAGGTGGTCATCCACGGGTGTCTCCATGGCAACATCTCTGGACAGACAGATTCTCCAATTGGCCCTGGCAAGACAGTTCACCCCCTGCAGACACATGTGATTGACAGGTGAGAGGGCCAAGTGGAGGAGACTCTTGGCAGAGGAAGCAGCCATAAGTGACCAGTGACAGATTTAGTGAAGAAGATGGTAAACGAGACATGAAGACAACCGAGGGTTGACCGTCACGCACTGACCGTCCTTGCTATTAACCATACTTAAAAGGATAGTTCACTCAACAATGAAAATTCTGTGAATAATTACTCACCCTCATGTCATTCCAAACCCATAAGACCTTCATTCATCTTTGGAACACAAATTAAGATATTTTTGATGAAATCCGAGAGCTTTCTGACCCTGCGTAGACAGCAACGCAACTATCACGGTCAAGGCCCAGAAAGGTAGTCGTTAAAATAAAAGACATTGTTAAAATAGTCCATGTGTCATGGTACTGTTGTGAATGTGTGTTGAACATAGATATAATGAGAAGAAATTGCTGAATGAAGTTATTTTTGTTTTTTTGTGCACAAAAAGTATTCTCATAGCTTCATAAAATGAAGGTTGAATAACTGATGTCACATGGACTATTTTAACAATGTCCTTACTACCTTTCTAGGACTTGAATGTGTCAGTTGTGTTGTGGTCTATGCAGGGTCAGAAAGCTCTCGGATTTCATCAAAAACATCTTAATTTGTGTTGCGAAGATGAACAAAGGTCTTACAGGTTTGGAACGATATGAGGGTGAGTAATGACAGAACTTTAAGTTTTGGGCAAACTATCGCTTTTAAGGAATATTCCAGGTTTAGTTAAGCTCAATTAACAGCATTTGAGGCATAATGTTAACTAAATGTGGCATATTTTTTTAAGGTTACAGTGAGTCTCTTGCAATGGGAGTGAATGGGGCCAATTTTTGAGCGTTTAAAACTTGTTTCATTTGAGCCATAAAACTGTTTAGATCTATTTTTTTTCTGTTTTTATGGCGTACAGTTTTGTGAAGTTGGATGTAACTTTGCATAGTTAAGGTAAGCAATTTTTCCACTCTAAAATCATGCTAACATTCATTTTTCACATCTTGTGACTATACTGCTTAAACTAAGTATTTAATGTCTATAAATTGGCCCCATTCACTTAATTATTTTGACTTGACATTTTCTTTGAGGTTACAGTACCCACTTACAATGGAAGTGAATGGGGCCAATTTCTTGAAGACTTAAGGCCCTAACTATATTAGCGTCCACACCAGCAGACGATATTGTCTGTTTATTCTAAGCACATGCTCTTCTACCACTTTAAATTCTCGAGCTCATTATAGCAGGATCATTATAACTGTCGCAACTTTGTAAATTTATTTAAAAAAAAAAAAAAAGAGATAAGTACATTGCATAAGTATTCAAACCCTTAACCTTTACAGCCTCAAGTATTTTTGGGTATGATGCGACAAGCTTTGCACATCAGCATTTGGCAATTATCTGCCATTCTTCTCCTCACCTGTTCACCTCTCAAGCTCTGTCAGGTTGGATGGGGTAGATGCACATTTTCAGGTTTCTCCAGAAATATTTGATCGGGTTCAATCCCAGGCTGTGGCTGGGCCACTCAAGGACATTCACAGAGTTGTCTATAAGCCACTCTTGCTGTGTGTTTAGGGTCATTGTCCTGTTGGAAGGTGAACCTTCTGCCCAGTCTGAGGTTCTGAATGCTCTGGACTGGGTTTTCATTAAAGCTATCTCAATATTTTGGTGCACTGAGCTTTCTTCTACTCTGATGAGTCCCTCAGTCCCTGCCGCTGAAGAACAGCCCCACAGCATGCTATACGCTGAGGCTGCTACCAGCACACTTTACTTTTGGGATGGTACTCTGCAGGTGATGAGCAGAGCTGGTTTTCTTCAAACATGATGCATGGAATTGAGATTAATCAGACCAGAGAATCTTGTTTCTCACAGTATGTGGGTCCTTTAGGTGCTTTTTTGCAAATTCCAAGTGTGTTTTCACGTGTCTTCACTGAGGAGAGGACTGCATCTGGTCACACCAGCATAAAGCACAGATTGGTGGAGTGTTGAAGTGATGTTTGTCCTTCTGTAGGTTTCTCCTGTCTCCACATATGATCATGGAGCTCAACTAGAGTGACCATCAGGTTCTTGGTCACCACTCTAACCAAAGCCATTCTCCATCAATTGCTCAGTTTGGCCAGGAGGCCAGCTCTAGGAAGAGTCCTGGTTGTTCCAAACATCTTCCATTATGGATAATGGAGGCTACATGCTTCTGTGAACCTTCAATGCAGTAGACTCTTCCCCAGATGTGTGGTTTGATGCAATCCTGTCTCTGAGCTCTACAGGCAGTTTTTTGACCTCAGGGCTTGGTCTTTGCTCTAATATGCATTTTCAGCTGTTAGACCTTTTATTAAGATGTGCACCTTTCCAAATCATACCCATTCAATTGAATTTGCCACAGGTTAACTTGACTCAAAGTGTGGTTACATTTACAGTCATGGCCAAAAATGTTGGCACCCTTGGTAAATATGATCAAAGGCGGCTGTGAAACTTAATCTGCATTGTTAATCCTTTTGATCTTTTATTTAAAAAATTCACAAAAATCTAACCTTTCATTGGATAAGAATATTGAAAATGGGGGAAAATCTCATTATGAAATAAATGTTTTTCTCAAATACACGGACACCATTATTGGTAACTCTAGAAATTCTTATGAGTAAAATATCTCAAAGTATAGTAAAAAGTAAAGTATATTCATATTCATATTCACAATTTTGAGCACTCCAGGGTGATTATGAAGATCAAATTATCCAGCCATGGCTTCCTGTTTCACAGAAATATAAATAGGAGGGAAAACAAAGCCCAAATTCCCTTAATCATCCATAATGAGAAAAACCAAAGAATATATTTCTGATGTGCAGCAAAAGATAATTGAGCTTCACAAATTAGTGAAGTGGCTTTAAGAAAAGAGCTAGAGCAGTGAAAATTCCCATTTCCACCATCAGGGCAATAATTAAGAATTTCCAATCAACAGAAAATGTTACGAAACTGCCTGGAAGAAGACATGTGTCTATATCGTCCTAATGTACGGTGAGGAGGAGAGTTTGCTAAAGACTCTCCAAGGACCACAGCTGGAGAATTGCAGAAAATAGTTGAGTCTCGGGGTCAGAAAACCTTAAAAAAAAAAAATTGTCAAACAGCACCTACATCACCACATGTTGTTTGGGAGGGTTTCAAGAAAAATTCTCCTAGCTCATCCAAAAACAAACTCCAGCATATTCAGTTATCAGACACGACTGGAACTTCAAATGGGACTGGCTTCTATGGTCAGATGAAACTAAAAAATTAGCTTTTTAGCAGCAAACACTCAAGATGGGTTTGGTGAACACAGGGATAAAAAGTACCCCATGTGTACAATGAAATATACTGCTGTATTTTTGATGTTGTGGGCCTATATTTCTGCTGGAGGTCCTGGACATCTTGTTTAGACACATGGCATCATGGATTCCATCAAATACCAACAGATTAAAAAAAAAAAAATCAAATAAGTGACTGACTCTGTTAGAAATCTTATAATGGGCCATGTTTGGATCTTCCAACCGTACAATAATCCAAACACAAACCTCAAAAACACAAAAATTGGTCACTGAGCACAAAACCAAGCTTCTGCTATGGCCATTCCAGTCCTCTGACCTGAACCCTATGGAAAATGAGTGGGGTGAACTGAAGAGGAGAAGCGCCATCATGGAGCTGTGAATCTAAAGGGTCTGGAGAGATTCTGGATGAAGGAATGGTCCCTGATCTCTTGTCAGGTGTTCTCTAACCTCATCAGGCATTATAGGAGAAAACTGAGCTGTCAAACTGGCAAATGGAGGTTTCAAAAAGTATTGAATAAAAGGGTGCCATTAATTGTGGCCAATGTGTATTAGAGAAACACATTCATTTCATAATGATATTTCCCCCCCATGTTAAATTCTTATTATCTCATGAAAGGTTAGATTTTTGTGAATTTTTAAAATAAAAGATCAAAAGGATTAACAATGCAGATCAATTTTCACAGCCGCCTTTGACCATATTTACCAAGGGTGCCGATATTTTTGGACATGACTGTACAAGCAAAATGAATGCTCCTGAGCCAAATTTCAACTGTCCCAGATAAGGGTATGAATACTTATGCAATGAAATCATTTAAGTTGTTTCTCTTTAATAAATTTGCAAAGATGTTAAAAACCTGTTATTGCTTTGTCATTATGGTGTATTGAGTGTAGAATGATGTGGAAAAAAAATAAATAATTTAAAGCAGTTTAACATAAGGCTGCAACATAACACAATGTGAAAAAATGAAGGGGTTTGAATACTTTCGCAAGGCACTGTATATCTTTATCACTATCTTTATAGTTATCATCCTTGGTGTGAAAGGGCCTTTAAAAGTGGAACTGTGAAGTTTATAATTTTATAAAAGCACTTACATTGATTCTTGTTAAAACTCATATTTGAGCCATAAAGCTGTTTTAAATCATTTTTACAGTCGTTTTACATTTTACAGCATTCTCATGGCAACAAAGTTGTACAGTTGGCTATAACTTTACACAGAAAAGGTTAGGAAGCAATTTTATTTCCATTATAAGTGCCTCACTGTAACCCAAATTTGCAATCAAGCCATATTTAGGGACTAGAATATCAAAAACATTGGCTTTTTTATTTAGGCCAATAAATAACCACCTCACAACCACCCAGAGCACCCTAGCAACCTACTAACAAACACTCAAAGCAATATTGCACCATCCAGTGCACTTAAAAGTAAGGAAATTCCAGTGAGGAGATCACAATTATCTCTCCTTCCCAGTCCCACCAATTACGACACCTGATGAAAGCACTTCCACCAGCCCATGAATTAACCTCAAGAGCTAATTAGCGAGCTCAAATACCATTACCATCTCAAACACGGGCGCGATGACGGGAAGATACTTTAAATGGCTTAAATATATAAATCAGTCACGCGTGGGTCACATCCTGACTCGTTAAGATGTGATTTAATGAGGGTGGGGCGGCCTTAACGAAGGGGGGAGGGCATTTCTGCCCTCTGATGACTAATTATGGAGATGACGATAATTAAATACCCCCACTCTGGGATGTGTGTATTATCACATCATGCATCTCGACTGGAGGGTGGACATCAACGCACGCAGTCATTACACGCGCTCGGAGGAACGGAGGGAGGAACTGTTTACATACTCGAGGACACGCGCAGAAGCATGTGGACAAATACACAGATGCTCTCATGTCGTTCCAAACCAATTATTTACCCAAGCGTCTTTACAGACTGAGATTTAAGATGTTATTTCCTGAAATTTGTGTGTGCTGTCCTAATTCTTAAATCAAGATTGATGCCAAAGACACCATTTGTTTGTGCATCTTGTGACCAGTGTTGCCAATTTAGTGATTTTATAGCTAGATTTAGCAACTTCCCCACCCCTTTTGAGACTTTTTTCAAAAGTTTAGGGACAAATATAGCAACTTTTTGGACAAACCTTATCTAAGTTCTCATCTTGCCCACTGATCTATATTCATCTTTACATAGATCAGTGAATTTGCCATTATGATGTCATCTAGTGATATTTAGCTACCAGTTTTAGCTACTTTCAATTGAAAGCAGTTGGCAACACTGCTTGTGACTTACTGTCAATCGATATGCGGGGGAAACAAAAGTGGATGGCTGATAGATAAAATATAATTCAGTGATTGCAAATGTGATGTACAAAAACTTGCCAAAAACATATTACATAAAATTAACAAAAGAATAAGAAATGAAAACAGGAATTTGTTTGCTAGGAATTGAAAAAGATGTCAGTAGCATTTGGATTTTAGAAAGTGGGGAGCTAAAAACTTGTCAGCCGGCCAAAAAGATATGGTTATCGATGTTTAAAATCTCAAAATAGCCAAATATAACCTATAACCACTTGTGACCACCATGTTTGAATGCACAATGGCATAAATGTCATTTGATAGCTGTCATCTGATGATGAAGATATAATTGTCAAAATAACTTGAAACCAGTGTTATTTGTTAACTAAAACTAGATGAAAAATTTAAAAGCACAAAAGCACAAAAATACTTACACTAAAATGAAAATGTGAACAGAACAAATAAGAATAAAAGCAGAAACAGACCAAAAATGAAATTTCTGCATATAGTAAAAATAATCATATCAGTATAAATTTAAGCTCTATAAATAAAACACACACAAAGTTGACATGCAATTAAAAACATGGGCCATCATTTCAACAGCGCTCTAGAGATTGAATCTATTCATCAATAAAATCACTTCAGCACACTAGAATATATGCTTAATAAGCCATACAAGCTATCAGGTTTGAAAATTAAAAAGGGCTTCTCCAGTGCATCCATTACCTACAATTATCATTACAGCAAAATTTAAAGCCACAGATTTGATCAGCTGCGAGACAGAAAACAAATGCTGCTTCAGATTCAATAAAAAAAACAATTAAGCAAAAATGAATTGATGCAGAGTGAATAATTTTAGATGCATTTATGACTCCTATTTGAGGTGGTTGCTGGTTGGCACAATCTTCCCGCCTCAGGGAAGACAAAAAAAAAAACATGCATTGATTGGACTGGGTCCCTACTTCCCAAACCTCTCTAACCTTGCATATTTAAAATTACGTTGGTAATTGTGGCCTTGTTTAAACTGTTTAGAAGAAAATTAAATTGGGGGGAAACTGAAACAGAGGAGAGCGAGCAGAAGGAAATGGTTCAGTTTGGCGGTTTTCTGTTCTTTATAAAGCAACTTGAAGGTTCGCAAGGGACTAAGAGTTGTGAAACTTTAACTTCTCAGAGAAGCAAACGTAAGGGGATGCTTAGAGGAAACTGTGAGCGTGTACAAAGAGAGAAACCTCCTTGCCCCAAGCGATCTATTTAAGATTGTTAAAAACATTTATGAGGTGTTAAAAGTTTCACTTTGAGTGTCACTTTGGTTTCTGGTGAAATTCAAGTTACGGTGCTTCAAAGTGTGGTTTACAGACGTATTTCACTTCAAAACCAATTTTATTCTACAAAAAAACCTTCACTTTGATTTGAGGGACAGTAGTATTAAATTCTGTATTCAGACTGCCTTAATATGCCATATTCAATGCCAAATTGCTATTCAGTCAGAGTAAATTAAAAGTTAAATGTGAGACACTTAATAGTTTGATTTTTTCCTGAGAGAACTCCCATTTCTTGAATAAACAGTAAATCATTTTTTAACCACATGCTATTAGCTTAATAGTCAGACTTTATCCATAGCAAGTCATTTTAAGTTTCCCAACCAAAAGGACCATGCTACGTGCAATATTAATTATCTAACAGAAATTGCAGAGTGGTAACTGGCCTCCGGAGTTCCTCAGGGCCGTGTCTTGGGTCCTACTGAAATAGTCTGACAGTATGACTCGATTAGATACAATTTGGAGCTAAATGCACGCTAAGCCTCAGATATGCATGTCTACTGAGATGTCTTTCATACATGTCTGTATGAAAGTTGATGGTCAGTAATACTATAGACTTTGCGACAGAAGTTTTTTTATTTGTATGGCTTCTTACAACTGAGCAGTGTCTCTATATAAAGGATGTGAAACATTACATGACACTATTTTTAGCTTGACAGAGTCAATTACAGAATTTTCTTGTTGCAAGATGCAAAATAAAATGCAATGACATCAAAAACATTAGATTATATCAACTAATGAATTGAGACAGAAGAACTTTTTTCTCTTTACCTTTTAAATAATCTTGAATGATTTAAAGGAATAATTCACCCAAAAATGAAAATTCCCTTAATTTACTCACCCTCTGGCCATCCAAACGGTTACAAGTTTGTTTCGTCATCAGAACAAATTTGGAGAAATTGCTTCAGACGATTAGTTTTTCCACTTGAGAAAGGAATATTATGGATAGACGACTCATATTTTAGCCAGGAGCTAAAATTTGAAGTTAAAAAAAAAACAAAAAAAAACCACCTTAATGTTTCTTGGTTCACAAGATGTTAACTGATGGACTGAAGTCATGTGGATTACCTGTGGATTATTGTGATGTTTTCATCAGCTGTTTGGACTCTCATTCTGACGGCACCCATTCACTGCATATGATCCATAGGTGAGCAAGTGATGAAATGCTAAATTACTCCAAATCAAACTCTTCTACATCTTATAAGCCTGAGAGTAAGTCAATTTTCAGCAAATTGTAATTTTTGGGTGAACTATTCCTTTAAACATTAATATATATATATATAATTTTTTTTTTTTTTAAATAGTTTATATGCATTATTTAGTAATGCTTAGCACATTCAGTCACTTTAAAGCAAGATAATACAAA
The DNA here is from genome assembly GCA_021397915.2 of Tor tambroides. Classification (NCBI taxonomy): domain Eukaryota; kingdom Metazoa; phylum Chordata; class Actinopteri; order Cypriniformes; family Cyprinidae; genus Tor; species Tor tambroides. The sequence continues at coordinate 8,941 of JAFVLL020009582.1, read as the reverse complement.
AATACCTGGTTGGGAAGCACATACACCTTAAAAAGATTGTCTCAGTTTCGTCTTCATCTGAAGTCCTACGTAAGTGAGGAAGAATAAACGAGTGCGGACAGTTCGGAACTCATTCGCAACTACCAATAGTATTCTGACTTCAGTGTCATTAATGGTCAGTGACCACGGCATCATTGCTAAATCAATAAGATTGTGGTAACTGGCCAAGCTTCTTATGCTCCAAAAGACCAGTCAAAACCTTTCAGCCTTAAAAAGCAGATTAAAAAAAAATAAAAATTCACCAAAAAAGATTATAAAAAAAAAAAAAAAGGGAAACTAACTACTGCAGAACTATAATAGTGTTGCAGCCTTTGTTATAAAAGAGAGGGAACTGGGCTTTTAACAGTTTTCCCTCTAGTATGTGGGAGGAGAGTAAATAGGCAGAATGGAAATGCAGTGGGACAGATTTAGTCTCAGATAAACTGACATGTGCGTCTACACAGCTGCATGTGTAAACATCTCACTGCAGGCTCCAGACCACCTTCAGCTCAAATCGGCACTCAGTCACACCTGATTTCCTTAGTGCTAAGCATATGCGCAGATACCAGACTCCACGCACATACAACATATTTCGTCCTCTGAGCTGGATGGCTCCACTAAGACGTTCAGAATCCCCACTGGCCCTAAGAACTGTGAACACCATTGATTATTTTCACTTTAGGTTAAAAGCCATTAATTGCCTCCTCTCACCTGCTCTCCCTTCCCTCAGTCTATCACTATTAGTATAGATGCCAGCTGTCTTAAACAGTCCAGACTAAAGTCTTAAAAATAATGGTTCTAATTACAGATTAACTCCAAAGTAGGTTCTCCAGAAAACCATCTGGTGCGGCAAACAAGGTGTTTCTCTGTTAGTGGATGATACTTAGAACCAACCTGAGGAACCTACAATGTAACATCAAGAACTTTTCAAAGAGCAAACAAAGCTATTTAGTGAAGATTTGCAACAACGTTCTGAAAGGAAATTAATATGATATGCCATATACTGTATCTAAAGGAACTTAGAACCTGGAAGTTCAACTTAGAACCTTAGAGTTCCAACAGGAAACATTTTTACCAAGTTTTTACATGTGCATAAATGTAACATCGATAACTTGTTTAATCTTTGAAGAAACTTACATCCTCATCAGGAACTCTACATAATGAAAAAATGGCTCTTGGTAAGGTTCTTTGCTGAACCTAGGGTTCTGAAAAAATATTCTAGAAACTTTAAAAGTTTACAGAAAATTCACTGTGCCACAATGGTTCTAAAAAGAATGACAATGTGTCAAAACTCCAAGGAATCTTGGTAGAACCTAGACACTAGAACTTTTAAAGTTCAAATATGAACTTCTAAATATTAAAAAGGCTCAAGCTCCAAGTATAAACGCAACATTGAGGACATCTTTAGGTTTCAAAGAACTACAATCAACTCAAGAACCCTATATACTGAAACACTGTTCTAGATAATTTGGTACTTTACTGAACCTGAGGTACTGCAGAAGTCTTTTCTGAACCTAAGGTACTGTGAAGAACCATTTAAGAACCTTAATTTGTAAAACCATATAGTTACTTTTAGAAAAGATTTAAAGGAACTTCAACCAGGCTAAGTTCTAACATTAATGTTTTTGGCTCAGTATACATTATAAAAAACTGATTACCATACAGAAAATAACCAAAGAATCTTTATAGAACTTAGATGTTCTACACTCTTAAAAAGGACTCCAAAGAACCTTTCAGTGAACAGTTGTTAGAAGAACAATTCATTTTCTCAGTGTGAAGAACAAGTTTAATAATCTAAAGAACCATTTTCCACTATACAGAGCCTTTTGTGCAATGGAAAGTTTCCATGGATGTTAAAGGTTCTTCATATAACCATCAATGCCAATAACTCAAGAACCCTAAACCACAAACATGGTTCTTGATAAAGACAAGGATGGAACGATAACACACAAAACCCTTAACACATAGTATTGTAATATCACAGAAATGAATCAAACCCCCAAAATGTCTAATGGAAACACAGTCATTAATATTCAGGACGTTCATTCAGATTTCGTATTCAAGAGGCTGTAGTGATTGTATTACGAATTAGAGAGGGTCAGTCTGTCTTTATTAGTGGGCACGCTTGGGTCACAGACATATGAATATCAAAGTACGAATTGTGTGTGCGCTTTTCCTGTACCTCAAAACCCTTCGCCTCTAAGTCCCACTTGTTCTTTCATGCTTTGTATCTGCCATTCTCCATCTGATCTCGATATGAAATTGATATAAAATTCACCAGCCTACCATGCGCCTATAGCTGTCGCTATGCACCTGCTGGCAATATTGCATTGTGTGCATTCAGTGAAACAGCACAGAAAGAGTCCCGCAGGCAAACGTGCGGGGGTGGACGCGTGGGCATACGTATTTGTTTCATTTAAACACACTGGCTCTCGTAAAGGTGCGCCTTTAAACAAGGAGCCCTGTGACTCACTCATGGCACCTGTGGATGTGTCTAAAAAAAGGCTGCAGATAAATCAAAACCATGCAAACCAGGCTGCAAATAATGAAGTTACATACTCAGCATATTCAGCAATTTTTGTAATTCAGCAGTTTTTATATATATTTTTTTTTTAAGTAAACAAACAAATGTTTGATTTAATTAATATTACAATTAAATTATACAATTAAATTGATAAAAAAAAAAAAGCGCTATAATACAAATGTTCAACTTTGAGGCGATCTAAATTAAAAGTACACTACGTAAAGTTACAATTATTTTTCTAAAATTTTTTTTTTTAGAAAAAACAGTTCACGTGAAGGTTTGCCTTCAAGCAGCCACGTGACTCGCTCCTGGCACCTGTGGATGTGTCTAAAAAAGGCCGTAGATAAATCAAAAGCCTGCAAACTAGGCTGCAAATAATGAAGTCACATACTCAGCATTGCCATATGGGGCAAATAGGCTTTGGCAGTGAGGGGTCAATTCATCATCTTTAAATTCATCCACTGTGGTTTAACCCAAGACTCAGCTTCTCATCCAACCAGTCATTAAATCTGCTGCAAACGCAGTGTAAAGCTATTGTGAATTTGAAATAGACCCAGTTTACTTTCTTAGTACACATTCCCTGTCTTGTTGCACAAGATTTAATGCTTGTTTTTTTCCTGAAACAAATCAAAATAACTTGCTCCGCCTCTAGAATAACTTTCTCTTTTGAGTGACATCACTAAGAACTACTCTCTCAACTCCACCCCTTTTTACAATTCAGTCAATTTCAAATGGATAAAATGAAGCTTAGCCTAACACCAAAAAAAAAAAAAAAAAAAATACATTTACAGTTAAAGGCAGCTGTGGCTGTCAACTTTACAGCAAAAATACAGTAGCAACTTTGAGGTTTTACATACTGAACTTACAATTACGGTTTAAAAATTATATGACAATTACCAAAATACTGTTCACTACAAGCAGTTTTCTGACAAATACTAATGAGATAAATACTAAATTGTAGAAGGTGTACAGTATCAAATTTGACACCAAAATAATAAGATAAGACATGACATAAAAAAAAACTGATAAGAAAAAAGAAACAATAATTATTTCAATAAAATAAAACGAAATATAAAATAAAAAAAGCATCAAATGTGAAGTCACACAGAGAATTCTGGGAAATCAATTTACGTTTTTTCACTGTAAATAATGACTTGTTCTTTTTCACTTCCAAAAACTACATTTAACAGTATTTTATTAAATTGAAATTACTATTATGTCCATTAGATCTATTACAGTTTTTCACCGTATAGAGTAAAGGAACGTACTGTTAACCTTACAGTAACTAGTATTTTACCTTTATCATTACAGTTACAGTACAGTTACTACACTTTTATCCTGTTTATCATGCAGTTGCTTTACAGAAGCAAAACTGGTGTTTCATCTTCGCTTTAAGAACATAATGACACTAACAGTCCTTTTTTCCATGCTAAACTATTCCTACAAAACAGTAAGTCAGTAAGGGGCGGAGCATATGGTCAATTTCACTTGACAGCTAATATCAGATAAAAGTAAAATGAGGCAGTTCCAGCATTATTTCACAACCAAACAAAAGCAGTCCTAATATAATTCTTTTTTAAAACTTTAAAAGAAAAAAAAAAGTATAGTTTCATTGTACATTTTCCTACAGGCTACATTTTAAATGCATATAAATATTTTTAAAAATATGAACTTTGATATAGGCTAATAAAATCAATATATAAAAAATGTGATATAGAACAAGTCAAAGCACAGATTGTCAACTTTTGTAGTATGCGATCATCCAAATAGCCGCAAAGCTGAAAAAAAACAACAACAAAAAAGCCACAAAACTCTAATTTCGAGTTCATGTGGTTTTAATGGTCGAAGCTCGCAGATATTCCCGCTGCCGCTGTGTGCTGTAATGAAACAGGTGTGGTTGTAGTGTAGCTCCCTAATCACATTGATTTCTCTCCATGCTGTGGTAAAGAGCTTTCTGAAGCTCTTGCAGAGGGAGCTATTCTGTCTTTTATCAGTATTCCGGTGTAATCGGCGTCTGCTGTTAAAATGACAGCGAGTCAAAGCGGGGACCCCAGGCTTTGGCAGTCGCTGCGTATTCGTGAGGTTATAAATCAAACGATGGCGCTCTCCCCCGTCCCGTATCTCTCCCAGCACCCCCTCTCTGTCGTTTATATCCATCAGTACGTTTCATTTCCAAAAGACAAAAAGATGCTCTGGTGAATGCATGCCAAGAAGAGACGATTCCCTAAATCATTCGCTCTTTTATTTCAAAAAGACGAATGAAATATACAAAAAGTAGACAAGGACAGAGCATCTCGTTTTTCACTAAAGCACTTCTTCAAGCCTGTTACAGCCAAGAAAGCAAAAACACACAAGCAGAGTTATTAAATGAATAGAAATAACAATCATCTTCAGGAGAAAAGGCTAGAAAACACCATCTGAAGTCTATAGAGAAAACCTGTTTTTGTTAGTACGGTTCCCGTATGGGTTTTAAAAATGCCCTGAATCTGGTTTGGGATGCATTTTAAAACCTAACCATCTTTTGAAACTCTGATAGTGCCAGAGAAGATCTGATAAAGCCGCGTTATCTTCAGCTGAAGGATGCAACACATCTCACCAAACCCCTGCGCACACCGATCAGCATGCAGGTGGCTTTCCAAATGAATCACTTCTCATCAATGGAGAGGATATTGATGAAAAAAAAAAGAAACAATCTTTAGCAGTTTTACACAAATGATTGAATTCGGAAACGGCATTCCTACCTCTGTTGCGGGCTGTTCCGTTGACCACGTATTGCTGCGGAAAGGCAGTTTATTATCCCTTGCCAGCGCTGAGGAGATACGGACTGAGCTGGCGCGAGAGAGAAATAGAGAGAGAGAGCGAGTGGGGAAACAACTGGATCAGTGTAGCCCGATTCCTCAACTAATGACTCCTCTGAAGTGGTTCTTTGTACACAATCAAACGCAATTAATTTATCAGCTAATGACTTGCCGGTGCTTTTTATGTGTGTGAAACAAAAACATACAGCGCGGCCAATGTAGTCCGATTATCAAACTAATAAAAATACTCTTTTTGTGAATCAAGTAAGCTAGGTAGCCTACCAGTGCAAGTCCAGTTTCCAAGCAAAAGACTCTCATGAGTTGGTTCTTTTGATGAATCACTTAAACCATAAAAGGGCTGTAACCGAAATTTCGGGCTTTAATCACACTTTAACCCTGGTTCATTCTAAAAACCGGCATATATAATCCTTCTCGTTTAACACTGCTCATAATTTACCCTGGGTTAGCAATTAAACATTCATAAAATGACTTTTCACACTGTAGCCTACATAAACCCCAGGTTAACGTTCCGTCACTGATTGGATGAACGGAGCACGTGATCCGTTTACATAAAGGCCCTAGCATTGCTCATTCTAGTAGCCTACGAAGTTTTTCCTGAATCGACTTTTCGAACTAAAAAGGTAAGAACAAAATCTCTTCACTTCAATTCATCTGTTTTCCATCACCATTTTTCCCCTCTAATGCTGAAACTACTGTTTATGCGTGCATGTTTTTTTTGTGACATGAGGTGAGCATAGTCAAAACATTCCAACACTGCATCTTTTCACACTGGACACCTTTGTTAAAAACGACGATAACCCTGCTCCGGAGCTTCATAACCCCAGGTAAAAAGCAGTGCTAACTCCACTTCTACATTAGAAGCATAGACTAAGAAAAAAAGATGGACGACACATCTCCACTTTCTTCCACTAGAAAAGTGAAGCAAAAGTATACAGGGTATGGTCACTGTCATCTTGTGCAGATGACGTCATTTGTTAAAAAACATGTTCTATATAGTATTAATGCGCGTAGTATGAATGTAATCCGGACATAGCCTACTATCATGTGACCTAACCATAAATCCTTACCCATGGCCTCTGGACAGTAGTGTCCACTGGATGCTCAGAATCTCACTGGAAAGCTGGTGACTTTTAACCTGCTGTTTTTATACTGTGAATTAGGATACACTTCTCTGTTTACACACTGTTTTTTGCCTAGTAGATATAGAAGAATCTGATTTCAGATGCAGTCAAGGACTCTTCAGAGCCTGTTCTGGTGAATCCAAACCACACAGTGCAACCAGATTACTCTGATTCCCAAATGAGCTGGTTTCTTAATTGGTTACTGAATTAATCTGACTCACTTATTGAACCTCAGTAATACTTTGTCCATGCAACTCCAAATAAACCAAGAACGAAAGGTGTTGTGTTTTAGACTTAAATTAGTGTAACTATAGTTACTTACTGATTGTTCACATGACAACCTGTAGGTCTAGCTAAATATACACAATGACTTTTGTTGCAATAAGTAATATTTATGAAAAAGTTCATTAATAAAAAAACTCGTTCAGCAACCTAATTGACGCTATGGGAGAGAGAACAGGTTGATATACATACAGAATAAAAGCATAGATGCACAGGATCATAAGAATCCATCTCAGATAATGATATATATTTACAAAGCATGTTATTATTGGATTTACTGCAACAGCTTATTGCTTTATCGTAACATTTAAAGTGGAGACGCAAGCGACGCACATGTCTCTAAATGCGCATAAAAGCATTTTTCATATAGCTTCAGGTTTTTGCTCATTGTCTTTTCCATCAGCCACCAAGCACATCTGTTTTCTCACTCTGAGCACGTAGCGTGCCTCTGTCAGAGCGCGTCTCTCCCTGCTCGAGTGAGCGAGCGAGCGTGCGCCCACACGAGCAGGCAGGAGCCTTTGACGTCATAGAGAGGCACTCCGCCAGAGTGCGGGCAGCTGTGTGTTGAAGCAATCTTTCACGTGAATGACTGTGCAGCTCCCCCTCTGGCATCCTGAAACATCCTCAGAGAGATTTCAGGCACTGAATTTAGGTGAATGGAGGGTACTAGAGGCTCATTCACAAAAAATAAAATAAATCTTGCCTAGTGTTTGCCTACACTGGACCTGTGTGAGATTGTGACCAGTTTTGACCAGTTAGAATTCGTATAGTCACTCTGAGAAGTGAACTATACAGGATAACCAGCCATCTTAAGTGGGATTACAAATAATGGGGGTGCATACTCAGTCCGAAAGGCACAGTAAACATCATAGGGAGCTTATTATACTGTACATCTTGCTGCCTCACAGCAGTAAGTCAATCACTAAACAGGTGGCGTTTTGTAAATGAAAGTAACTACTATAGGAACTGGTTTCAAACCGACTTCCAAGACACCATAAATGTCACATCTAACAAATTCAACATCAAACATACTATAACAAAGCAAATATTTAGTGACTTTAGTGAATGCTTATCCTTTTACTCTGGATGCAAAAGTAAAAAAAATAGTACGGAGTGAGGGCCTACCTTCAAACATATTTGCTCACAGATAGCAGAGGAGCTTTGACATATCTGGCTTGATGGATTTACACACTTTGTGCAGGATCAATGCTACTGATGCAGGGACTCACAGGATAGCTTCTATAAAGATAGAAGCTCCCTCAAGATCAGCAACATAAGCTTTTAGGAGAATTATGTGCAGCTGTAGGAACCAGAACTGAGCTTTTGTTTGCGTCACTGCAGTTTGGGTTAGATTTGAGATTCTATTGGAGCTGGAGTTTAAAGGGATAGTTCACATAAAAATGAAAAGTCTGTCATCATTGCTCACCCTCAGGTCAATTCAAATCTGTACTGAACACAAAAGGAGATATTCTGACATACACTGGAATCCAAACACTGGATGCCACTGATGTTCTTTATATAGAAAATACAAGTTTGGAACAAAATGGTGAATAATAATGTTAGAATTTTCTTTTTTGATTAAATCATCTCTGTAAGGGTCAAGAAAAAAAAAAACATTCTAGGCAGCAGAATAGAGAAAGGTTGACGAGAACCTCTTATTCTTTCAAAATATCTTCTAACCAACTTATATTCATTTCAGCACCACGGACAGCTCCAAGGACATCAAGAAAAATCACAAATAACATTCTGAAAACATCTTGGTTTTAGTGGCTTTAGATCTGACAATCTCACCCAAACCAACTCCAGTCTCTTCCTTAAAGACATATACCAGCATTCACTTCAACAGTACTGTCAAAATTACTTCCAGTTCCAGCTTACTTACAAGGTTACTCCACCCCAAAAGGAATTTTTTTTTCGAAATTTTTGATGCATTCTGACAGCTCTCTGACCCTCCCATAGACAGCAATGTAATTAACACGATCAACTTCCAGAAATCATCAGGGGTTCAAAAAGGGGTTCAGAAAGACATCAGGGGTTCAACCGTAATTTTTACGAAGCTATAAGAATACTTTTTGTACGGAAAGAAAAAAAAAAATATATAACGACTTTGTCTCATGTCACATGGATTATTTTACCGATCTCCTTGCTGCGTTTCTGGACATTGATCGTGTCAATTA
>JAFVLL020009581.1:0-15152 GCA_021397915.2 Tor tambroides | reverse complement strand
CCAGATGTTATAACTTCTATTTGTGCTGGTCAATTATGAACAATAGGTAAAATTGAACTGCTAGCAAAAACTTGGGTGCTGCAAATATTTGAGTTTCTCCTCCCCTTTTACTTGCTCTTCCCCTTTGCGTGGCCCCTCCCCTTTGGGTGGCCCCTCCCCTAATCTCACTCCAAACTTTCGCTATAACTTGAGAGCCCTGTGCTTGTCCGGGACAAGTGAATATTTTGGACGGGCATGTGAAAGACAAATTTACTTGCCCAATCGGACAAGTAACTTGAAAAAGTCAATTCCAAAAACAATAATAACAGCCTTTATTTAAAATATAGCCTTTGTTATAGGGGTGTGCGATTATATATATATATATATATATATATATATATATATATATATATTTGCGATAATTTCGTAATTGTTGTTTCAACGAGTATATTGCAAGAATCAAACAAAACACACCTACAGAGTACACATTATGTATACCTACAGAGTATACATTACGTAAAGACGTCTAGGTTAGACTAGCTCACGTGTGAGTGCTTTCTTTCACTGCATGATTCAGTATTACAGTGCATGAAGAATGATCAGAAAATTCAAGATATGGGGGCAGAAAATTATATAATTTCATATAGTTAAACAATATCACACGATATCATTTTTTTGCTCCAAAAACCATCATGATTACAAATGTGATTTTATAACAGTTCAATAAACAAGAAGTTAACATTAAGAGACTTACATTTTAGACACCATATTTCCTGTTTTTGCTCTATTTCACCAACAAAAACAATTCCAAATACAGCCACAACACTGTTTTGTGTTTCTGAGCAACATGACGGCGATCCGTGCCTGAATGAATGAACCATTTATATGATTCGGTTCAATCGCAATAATTCACTTATTAACAGTGACTTGATGCCACCTACTGGTGATTTTAATTTCACATTTACAGCATTTTAAAATTTTTTTTAAATAATTTCAAATATCAGTATTCAACGTTTTAAGAATCAAAACATTATTTATTCATTTGTATTCACACTGCAGATTAAAGCATTCCATGTCCCTCAGAGCTGCATTAAACAGTAGGTAAATATATCTATTCCACTTCAGATGCAGCTTCTGTGTTTCCCCTGCATTGCAAAAATTTATTTTGTTGATACTGATTTCATTTGCTTGGTAACAGCCCAAATGTCTTGTAATACTAATTGACGGATTAAACTGTACTCTAAAAAATGTCAAATTTAAGTTTGAAAATTCATATATAAAAAAAGTAAATATTAGCATTTTATTTTTAAGTTTAATATAAAATAATTGTATTTGTAATTAATACTCCCTTTTTATTTTAAAATATAACAGTATTATCACACTTTATTTTTATTTTTTTCATTTTATTTAAAAAGAAAAATCTAACTAAAACTAAATGTTTTGTATAACTACAAAAAATAATTATATTTATAAAAAAATTCTCTCTCCGGGCAAGTAACTTTTATACTTGGACAAGTAAATGACAAATGTACTTGTCCGAAGGACAACCACATGAGAATGCTTAATGTCAAGCCCTGTTTTGGCTTAAAATGCAGCCTTGTCTCACTCCACGCCTCTGAAGAACAAATTACCTTCTTCTGTTTCCAATATCGACTGTACATTGTTTGCTGATAAACGGTTTCGTTGCAGGATCGCTGGTGATTGGGTTTCCAGGAGCGGGGGAGATCAACGTTGGAGAATCGTAGGAGAATCATCTGGAGATCTAAAGATAAGTACACACAGGTAAGTAGTGCATGGGAGTCAGATACAGTTCGAGGTAGTGAACTGTAGACCGGACGATGAGTGAATGAGCCCGTTTCTCAAACGGAAGGCTGGATCCTCCGGAGGTTGCATTTGTAGGCTGCATACGTCATAAAGGTGATCTTATTTTAAAATATTAACAGTTATAATTTTGACCGTTATTCCTAGTTAAGTGTAAATTGTTGTAATTTGCTTTTGACTCGCAAATGTAATGCTCAGTTAACTGAAATAAACCAGGCTTGATGATGTATGCAGCCTACAAATATGACCTCCGGGGGATGCAGTCTTCCGTTTGAGAAACGGCCTGAGTGAAGCGTGTTCTTAAAGGTGGCTTGATTGGTGGCAGCAGGTGCAGGTGATCAGAATTCAGGTGAGTGGTGGCTGATGACTGTGGTGACAGTAGAGGCTGTGACTGCATGAATTCGCTAACATTACCCCCTCCTCCAGGGGCAGCTCCTGATGCCCTCAAGCGGCGACGGGGCGGCCACAGCCTCTGGGTGTGGGACAGTTCGGATGGATGCGATGGAAGTCATCAAGTAGCTTGGGATCTAGGATGTCGTGCCAGACCACCCAGGATTGTTCCTCTGGTCCATATTCTTCCTAGTCAACTAGGTACTCAAGCCGGCCACCCTGCCGTTGCGATTCCAGGATGTCTCTGACCTGATAGACTGATGGTTGGTCCAAGATCTCTGGAGGAGGAGGCTCGTCCGGTTCAGTGGGTCCTGGTGTGGAAGAAGAGAAGGGTTCAAGGAGGAACACGTGAAAGGTGGGGTGATTCTGTATCTGGGTGGCAGTTGGAGTTGATAAGTGAAATCATTAGTCTGCCTCTGTATCTTAAATGGACCAACGTAGCAGGGACTCAGCTTCTTGCAGGGCAGGCAGAAGCGCAGATTCTGGGTGGACAGCCATACCCTTTTTCCTGGATGGTAGGTATGAGTGGAGGGACGCCGGGCATCAACGAAGCTCTTTTGCCTCCGCACTGCACGTTGGAGCTGGACATGAGCTGAGTCCCACACTCTCTCACTCGCTCAGAACCAATAATCCACAGCTGGAAACTCTGAAGGCTCTCCCGACCAAGGGAAGAGAGGGGGCTGGTAGCCGAGCATGCACTGGAAGGGCGTGAGGCCTGTGGTGTTATGCCGGAGGGAATTTTGTGCATACTCGACCCATGGGAGGAAGCGGCTCCAGCTGTGTTGGTCTTCCTGACAGTATGCCCGGAGGTAGCGTCCGAGTTCCTGGATTTTACGCTCAATCTGGCCGTTCGTCTGGGGATGGTAGCTGGAGGACATGCTCACAGTGACTCCTAACAGCCGGAAGAAGGCCTTCCATACTCTGGAAATGAATTGCGGGCCTCGGTCTGAGACAATATCTTTGGGGATTCTGTAGTTCCGAAAAACATGAGTGAACAGGATTTCAGCAGTTTCCAGTGCAGTTGGCAATCCCGTGAGTGGAACCAGCTTACAGGCCTTTGAGAAGCGATCTACTGCCACAAACACACAAGTGTTACCCTCTGAGTTGCGCAGGTCAGTTACAAAGTCAATCCCAAAATGTGACCACGGTTGGCAAGGAATAGGTAGGGGTACGAGCTTGCCTATGGGGAGGTGACGATGAGTCTTGGACTTGGCACAGACTGATCAAGTTCGGACATACCTGATTACATCACGGGACATACTGGGCCACCAGTAGCGAGCTTGGAGGAGCGAGAGGGTCCGTTGGCTGCCTGGATGTCCAGAGCCCGGTACTTTGTGGACTGAGCCCAGAAGGGACTGTCGTTGGGAGGTGGGAACATAAAATAAAAATCTAGCTTAATTTTCATTTGCCCGTTTTCAAACAGAATGAAAAAAAAAAAAAAAATTATAATAATTGTTATTATTATTATTAGCCTATTAGAAAATGTCTTTATTTCTTTTTGTTCGTATTTCGATTTGTTGTTAAATAAAACTTCAGTCATTGAAATAAAGAAATATTCCAAGCCCAGAGTCGATATTCAAAAATAACTGTTTTGATCTGATCATATAGCCTAAATGAGTCATGGGTCTGACTGCAGTTATTGGATAGCACTATATTGTAGACAGATTGGAGATTAATCCTAATAAACATGCCGCTGCAAATTAAAACCATTACATTAAAATACATTTAAAACAGTGTATTTCATAACTTCAGCAGCGTGGAGATCCTCGTTTATGTCAGGATTGTGGCGGCGCGGACAATCAGATCACTCACATAATGTAGGCTACCATATATCTAATATAACGGGAAAACATATAGTTTTTATGACAAAACATGTTGTTATTATGAGAAAAAATATGTCGTTTTAATGAGAAGAGATGTTGTTTTAACGAGAAAACATCTCGTAATTACGAGAAAATGTTTTAACGAGATAATTGTCGTTTTAATGACATAACATCTCGTTTTTCCGAGAAAAGATCTCGTTTTAACGAGAAAACATGAGAAAAGATCTCGTTAAAATGAAAAAAGATGTCGTTAAAATGACACAACATCTCGTTATTACGACATAATTGAGTGGAAAAGATAATATGTGTTTGGCAGCAAAGTGTCACCGTACGGATTCATTCCGAGTCAATTCAGCCTCTGTGTTTCATTCTGCTGATCTCGATCACATTCATGATTATTCATACTGTCACCAGTTCACATCAGAGCTTTAGAAACAAGTTCATGAATAAATGAGTCACAATTTGGCATTTATTCAATCTGATGATCAGTTTACAATATAAATATTAAAGCAAACTTATTACTCTATTTATTAAAGATTCAGAACTGTATGTGTGTCTGATCTAGATTATAACTTCTGGATGAAAATGTGTAACATTCCGTCCACTGAAGGCGAGCGTAGTGAACCCAAATGCAGTTTATTTACAAAAGTAATCCAAAATACAAACATAATCCAAATCAAGACTTGACTTGAACAGATTTGACTTGGCAGGAACGGGCTAGACTCACCGACAGCAGGTTACAATATCAATACACAACAAGAGACAATAGGCTTGTTTGACTTCATGCGGCGCCGCAAAGATCGGCTGCTGCCTGACAAAAGCAATGCATTCTGGTTAGAAAATCTGTCCAACTTTGATCGGCGCTGCAGCCACCTTATGATCACACGTGCCATCAAAGTACTGTACCGCGAGAGCAAAACGAGACCAGCCTCCTAGATCAGGTGCTGCAGTTGCTCAAAATCAGCTGCGAGAGCCTTGATGACAACACACTTTATTGTCATTTCTTAGATTCTGTGATGACAAGCACGTGTTGCGTGTTTATTCTAACAATTCAATTCCAATAATGCTCACAAATCTGTGTTTTTATAACAGTAAAGCTTTTTAAGTGTAGTCGCACTGTTATATTGAGTCATGTTTATCACTGATAAAAGCATATATATCCCCACTTTATTGGTATTTATTAGAAAGCATGACACTAACAGCATGAATCAAATTACAAAATAAAAGATATGAAAACAAGAACATGAAACAAACCCCAAAACCAGGCGTGACACAATGAAAAACTAATTAAAAACGAATACAAATGTAATGATGTGAGATTTGATGAGTTTGTGTGCATGTGAACATCAGAAAGAGGATTTACAAAGAGTCTCTCTATCGTTTAATATCACACAGAGACACTGAGCAATCAGGATATAGTCTAAACCCAGCACAGAGGGGTTGAGTGAATGTGGTTTTGAATGTGTATAAGTGTGTGAGTGTGTGTGTGTCAGAGACGCTGTAGAAGGACAGAGAGCCGGTCGACACGTCCACATACACTCCTGCTCTATTAGAGGATGAATGGACGGCATTTATATCAGTTTTGTTATTATTGTGAAGGACAGTCAATCTGTTACCAGAGCAGATCAGACTCCAGGATTTGTCACTGAATCCAAATTCAATCCATCCTTTCCTGCTGATTCCTTTATATGACACTGATATTTCAACCTTATCTCCACTCCATTCAGCCTCCCAGTAACAGCGTCCAGTCAGACACTCAACACACAGAACCTGAGGAACCTCATCAAATCTCTCTGGATGATCAGGATACGGCTGATCCTCAAGCACACGTGTGATCTTCCTGTTCTCATCAGACAGAATGAGTTGAGTGTTTGCTGTGTTTGGATCCAGTGTGAGATCACAGGCATCTGAACACAAGAAGAGAGAAACATCAAGAACAACACAACAGTGAAGATGTCTGTGTGTGTTTACAGCTTTGACTAGATTTGCAAAGTCCGAAATGTCTTAAGTTTTTCTTTCTCTTTGGAGTGTTACAAGCTGTTCGTGCATAGATGAGATCCCTAAAGTTGCAAAGACTAAAGTCTCAAACCCAAAGAGATATTCTTTATAAAAGTTAAGACTTGTCCACGCCCCCCTAAAATTGTAACAGTTGGTGTAACTTTTGAACAAACAACCGTATACAAAAAAAACAACAAGGGAAACCCTAGTACTGCAACACTATCTGTTCTAAAGGAGACAGACAACCATATCAAGTATCCAATGACCCAAGTATATTTACAACTCACATATATAATATTTCACCCTTCAATGTTTCATATAAGTGTGTGCAAGTTTTGTGTTTGTGCATGAATTCCCAAGTTCAGATCGGGCTCACCGGCGCTGGAGAGTCTATGAGCGGTCCATACAACAGCAATAGGTGTCCTCACTGGTAAGTATTCCACACGGAAGAAACCCTCCAAAAAATATAATACTCCACAGCGAGATCGCTCGTTAATAGTCCAGAAAAAAGCCAGGAACGAGAATAATCCGTGTGCTGGGCGATCCTATCTCCCTTAATCACTTTTTCCACACACACCGCTCACAACACTGAACGCCCGCCCTTTAAGCAGTTCAAAAAATCAAAACATAGAAAAGTACTTCCGGGCCACACCCCCAGGAGTGCGGGGATTCCGGTATACATCTCACGAGATGTATAACAGATCACAGACCACACACATATAATGATGGGGTAAATAACAGACAGAAAGCAGACAATCACATTCAATATGAAGGCAAATCAACAATGATATTCACACCAACATATCCACCTACCTAATATTATGTGGCTACACTACAAAATGGCTCATTCAAACAAATTTACAACATTTACAACAAATTTACAACAGAACAGCACAACCCAAATGTTCAAATTTGTGCAACGCATTTTATGGACGACAGTTTTGTGAACCTAGGAGAGTACAAGGCTGGCTGTGCTTGAAGGCTATTTCTAAAAAAAAAAAAAGGGTCAATTCCGACTTTGCTATGACAATATGGCGCTTCTGAATCAGCAACTGCAAGTATGTTTTGTTATTAGTTCAAGTATTTGCTACTGACTGTTCAAATGCGGAGTTTTGTGTGTGTATGTGTGAGAGGAGAACAGGGTCACATCACAGCAGAGTGTACAGCCCGTCAGAAATCGTCTTAACCGTGGCTTGTGTACTGCAAATAGATACGAGCATCATCACTGTGTCTGTCACGCGACTCTGTTCCCCTTTCGGGCTTGAACTGATGGTAAAACTAACTTGAAAGCTGAAGCTCGCGATTATGGTAAGGGGCATTACATTTCCGACGCGTGCTTGTGGTGTTCAGCCAATCACAATGCACTGGGTCAGTTGGCCAATCAGAGCAGACTGGACTTGTCGGAAGGAGGGGCTTTGTAGAAAATGACGCGTTTGAGAGAGGCGGAGCATAGAGGAACTACAATAATGTACAGTATTTGAAAAATGTGTTTTTTGAACATTAAAGCATGTCAACATATTCTGTTACACCAAATACATAAAATAATGATCTTTAAAATAGCATCATATGACCCCTTTAATAAATGTGCTCACTAAAGCCCTATTCGGATGGGACTAGTTTTCTAAACTACGTTTGAGTTTCGATTCTTATCAGCTGATGTCTGCGATTTTCATGTACCAATTCAGACGGGACTTAGTCTCAGCCTCAGATGTCACGCCCACCGAACGTTGGCTAAACGTCTGATGCATATGGCACACTTTTTTGGAAACACTTCAGGAGTGTCGAAGTCGTCATCTGACTGGTTGAATTAAACCGGATTTCTGGGAGACGCGAGTGTCGCATTTTATTTTCGATCTGCCGGGAAACAAAGATGCCGTGGCGCCAAACCCCCTCACGAAAGAAGAAAGCTGTCGTGTTTACAAATGTGACGAAGAACGCTTATCAGGGTCAATGAAACGCTAGATTTTCAAAAGTATGTGAAATATTTAAAGTTGGTGGCATAGAATCTTTAAAATACATCCGAGAGTTTCACACACAGGTTTGTTATTGTGGTGACATTTCCACGCCCCGAAACGTGACGCTAAACGAAACGAAATTTGATTGGTTGTTTGACACGTCCGTCAAACGGCCTCATGGGCAGGCCTTGGCCAATGAAAGCGGACATCCATTCTAGACCTTCAGCCGTCAGTCTGAAGGTCTGGCTACGCGAGACTAGACGGGACTAACATCTCCGTGTTTATTATAGAGGTGGGAGGGGCTGTTTTGTATCTGGGCGTCGCAGAGATCGCTCTGTATGTGTGCATTGCATATGGTCATTCAGATTGATTACCATTAGTATAATCACTACAAATGGCCTACCATGGTGAAGCTAAATGGCTAATATAGCAAAACCATGTTCATGTGTAACTATTTTATTTTTGTATTTATTTGTAGTAAACCCATGTTTAATTTTCATAAAGGTACATATGTAATTAAAACATTATGTAATTGAGTGCAGAAATGAACGTGAGTAATCTTACCTGACGCTGGTATTACAATAGCCAGTCTTAACAGTTTACGTGATCTGGCTCTTGATTTTGTTATTGTTATTTTTTTTTATTTCTTTGCCGGGAGGCAAACATATCAAACATGCGCACGGTAAGAGCATCTACGGTAATCCATGTTGGCTAAAACACACAGAAGCGCATTGTGAAATAAAACATTGTTGGCAATCACAGGCATTCACATTCGGACAGGATTAGTTTTCTCAGAGGATCACTGAGTTTGCTGAAAAACAGTAGGTAATTTGCTCTGGAATTATTACAGAGGTTTTGTGAGAAAAACACAAACGCGGAAGATTCGGATGGGATTAAAATCACCAAGTACGTCTGTGAAACACAAATTTCTCTAACGATCCCCTGTAAAACTAGTCCTGTCTGAATAGGGCTTAATATAGTGAAAGCTGTTGAACAGCGGCTAGTGATTGGGATCTCGCTATCAGTGCTGGTCCTAGACTTCTGGGGCCCAAACAAAACTCTGTGAAAACTCGGTGATGGTTCTACCATATTTGTAACAAGGAGTTGGCTTTACAGCTTTAGCTATATGGAATATACACAAAACTAGATAATGATCTGAGATATCATCGCTCTGCTGCAAAATTTCAACACCACTGACATCAATTCCATGCGACAGTATTAAATCTAGAGTATGATTTTGACAATGAGTAGGTCCTTACATGTGTTGTTTAAGGAAGATTAAGGAAAAGGGTCCAACACCGTGGTATAACTCTTGGGCCCTAAAGAGAGCAGCCCAGAAAATGGAGCACAGCTGGAGAAAAACAAAATTAGAGGTATTTCGTGTTGCTTGGCAGGAAAATACTCTCTCTTACAGGAAAGCCTTAAAAATTGTTAGATCTGCTTGCTTTACGTCTCTTTTAGAAGAAAGCAAACACAACCCCAAGTATTTATTCAATACAGTGGCTAAATTAACCAAAAATATAACATCAGCAGGTGCAGACATTACCCAGCAGCACAGTAGTAATGACTTTATGAACTATTTCACTTCCAAGATCGAAACTATTAGAGATAAAATTGTTACCATGCAGCTGTCAGCCACAGTATCGCATCAGATAGTACTCTATAGCTCCCCTGAGGAACAATTCCACTCATTCTCTTCTATTGGAAATGAAGAATTGTATAAACTTGTTAAATCATCTAAACCAACAACCTGTATGTTAGACTCTGTTCCATCTAAACTACTAAAAGAGGTGCTTTCAGAAGTAATAGATCCTCTTCTGAATATTATTAACTCATCATTGTCATTAGGATATGTCCCACAAAATCTTCAGACTGGCTGGTATTAAGCCTTCTCATTAAAAAAACACAACTTGACCTCAAAGAATGAATGAATTACAGACCGATCTCAAATCTCCCTTTTCTGTCAAAGATATTAGAAAAGGTAGTATCATCACAATTATTTATATTATATTCTTTCTTAGAGAAAAATGATATATGTGAGGATTTCTAGTCAGGTTTTAGACCATATCATAGTACTGAGTCTGCTCTCATTAGAGTTACAAACGACCTGCTCTTATCATCTGATCGTGGATGTATCTCTATTAGTGCTACTGGATCTTAGCACCGCATTTGACACTATCGACCACAACATTCTTTTAAATAGACTAGAAAATTATATTGGCATTAGAGGAAGTGCACTGGCATGGTTCAAATCGTACTTATCTGAATTCATGGCAGTAAATGAAGAGGTATCATACCAATCACAAGTGCAGTATGGAGTACCTCAAGGCTCAGTACTAGGCCCCTTACTTTTCATGCTTTACATGTTACCCTTGGAGATATCATTACGAAACATGGTGTTAGCTTTCACTGTTATGCTGATGATACTCAGCTCTATATTTCTTTGTGACCCGATAAAACACCAATTTGCAAAACTAACGGAATGTATAGTTGATATCAAAAACTGGATGACTAGCAATTTCTTACTGCTAAACTCTGAAAAAACTGAGGTGTTAATTACTGGACCAAAAACTTTTGCATGTAATAACCTAGATCACTGTCTAATACTTGATGGCTGCTCTGTAAATTCTTCGTCATCAGCTAGGAACCTAGGTGTACTTTTTGATAGCAATCTTTCCTTCGAAAAAGTGAACATTTTCGAACATTCGTTTCTAGCATTTGTAAAACTGCATTTTTCCATCTTAAAAATATATCTAAATTACGACCTATGCTCTCAATAATAATAATAATAATAATATGTTTAATTTATATAGCGCCTTTCCCAGGCTCAAGGACGCTCTACAAGGTACACCAATACAACAAATACTCATTACAAAGAAACAATTACAGTGGACATTTGCCCAATTCAGTAACGAAATAATGCAGTTGCATTTAACACAAAAAATGTAGTAAGGACATAGAAATAGAAAACAAATGGGACAAATACACAATGCAATTTAGTGATAGTGTTGATTAAACAAATATGTTTTAAGCTTTGATTTAAAGTCACTGAGAGAGGTGACTGTTCTGAGTCTCCCACCTACAGGGGGGGAAGCAATTCCAAAGTTTGGGTGCCGTGACAGAAAAGGATCTGCCGCCCATTGAAGATAGGCGGAACCTAGGCACACAAAGAAGTTCTGAACTAGAAGACCGGAGTGAGCGAGAAGGAATATAAGAAGAGAGTAACTCGGAAAGCTAGGAAGGAGCAAGACCTTTGAGTGCCTTAAAGGTGAGCAGAAGATTTTTGTATTGCACACGAATAGATACAGGCAACCAGTGAAGATTAAATAGAATAGGAGTGATGTGAGCAGATTTTTTTTGAGGAAGTTAACAGTCTGGCAGCAGAATTTGTCAATTTCAAAAGCAGAAACATTAATTCATGCGTTCATGACCTCGAGGCTAGATTATTGTAATGCTTTATTGGGTGGGTGCTCTGCACGTTTAATAAACAAACTCCAGCTGGTTCAAAATGCAGCAGCTAGAGTTCTTACTAGAACCAGGAAGTATGACCATATTAGCCCGGTTCCGTCAACACTGCACTGGCTCCCTATTAAACATTGTATACATTTTAAGATCTTGCTAATTACCTATAAGGCCCTGAATGGTTTGGCACCTCAGTATTTGAGTGAGCTCTTATCACACTATAGTCCTTCACGTCTGCTGCGATCACAAAATTATGGTCATTTGATAATACCTAGAATATCAAAATCAACTGCAGTCGGGAGATCGTTTTCCTATTTAGTGCCCAAACTCTGGAACAATCTACCTAACACTGTTCGGGAAGCAGACACACTCTGCCAGTTTAAATCTAGATTAAAGACCCATCTCTTTTACCTGGCTTACACATAATACACAACAAAATTTCTATAATTCAAATCCGTTAAAGGATTGTTAGGCTGTATTAATTAGGTCAACCGGAACCGGGAACACTTCCCAAAACACCCGATGTACTTGTTACATCGTTAGAAGAATGGCATCTACACTAATATTAGACAGTTTCTTTCTTATTCCGAGGTCACCGTAGCCACCCAGATCAGATGATCACTGCAGCCACCCAGATCCAGTCCGTCTCCAGATCAGATGGCGGATCAGCACCTAGAGATGACCTCTACAGCCCTGAACGTCAGCGGAGACCAGGACAACTAGATGAGCCCCAGAGACTGATCCCCAGTGAAGAGCCTGTCTCTTAGATAGCCATCGGGACAAGACTTTGGGAACCAGATGAGTCCTTTGCACAATCTGACTCTGCTGCAGCCTAGATTTAAACTGCTGATTTTGTCTGGCCAGAGGAGAATGACACTATTTCGACACACTATTTCCTCATCTAAATACTGTAAAGCCACCCAGCTTTATATCAAGCTGATGTAAAGCTGCTTTGACACAATTTTCTTTTTTAAAAGCGCTATACAAATAACAGTGACTTGACTTGACTTAAGTATTTCTTTACACAGTTCAGTAAGTGGAAAGTTCATCAGTTGTGCAGACAGACTGTATATATGGTGTATCTGTGCACATACACAAACTCCACTGCACACTGAACACACAAAAACACACACGATAGTCCTGTTTTACATTTGTCATATCTGTGTGGAGTTTGGTGTGTGTATGGATAATCATTAGATGTTTGTGTGTAGAGTTACTGTGAAAAAGCACATTTTAAAACAGTTTTGAAAGAAGCTTTTGTGTTTTTGTGTAGTGTTTGTGGTTTTGTTTGTAGAGTTTAGGGAAAAGGAGCCATAGTTTCAGAAATTGTGTATAAGCAAATGAAATGAAATGCATATTTTGACAGTGATGCTCTGCACCATCTAGCTGTCAGAAAAACTGTAATGAAATGACTTCTCAAATGTGTTATTTACTGAGAAAACTAAAGCATGATAAATATAGATCACTCAGGAAGTAAAATACAAAAAATATGTTAATTCTCTAAATATCCAAGCTTTAGGTCCAGACCTCGGCTTGGTTCCATATATATTTTGGTTCCATATATATTTTAAATATAAATATAAAACTCTGAACTCCATACAGTATCTTTCCTCAGTCACATGATCTTCTGCCTTACCTATGTATCTAAATGTCAAAAATAATAATAGCTTGATAAAACATCTGATCTTATCTTTTAATATTCATATCTAATTGGGCTCAACTTATATATTTTTATCATATATATTTTTAAAGAAAAATTATCAGAAGCCACCGGCATTTTGTGTGTGTGCGCGAGTATGAGTAAGTGAGTCTGTGTGTTTTAGGGCTGTAACAACTAATCAATAAAATCAATTATTATCGCTAATGAAAATCATCGACAACGATTCTCATTATCGATTAGTCGAATCTGCCAACAGTGCATGTACAACTTCAGCCGGTCACGTCAAAGTACAGCACTGAATAATGCATTTCTATGGACAAAATGCATCTAAAAAAATAGTGCAGGAAACAGAATGAGATTCTGCGGGAGAAGTACGTGACCCAAGGTGCCCAAAACATGAGAATTCTTTATTTTAAGCTTTAAGCTAACTTACTGCATTAGTGTAATGGCTTGCCCTGTCAAGCGCTTTGACAGATGTGTGTGCCGTGCGTCCTCAGCGCAAAAACTTTCAGTTTACGGTCATATCCTTATCTGTAAATGTCACAAATTCACGTGAGCATTTCCATTTTGCATAAAAGTCCGTTCTGATAGTCTGTGTTAAGTTTAAATCTTTACTGAATGAGCGCTGGTGAGGCAGACATACGGAACACAGTAGAGAGAGAGACAATATTCACTGCAAAAAATATTCGTTGTGTTGAAATATCTGTTGTTGAACGTTAAATTCAGGTTTAAAAGACAACATGTAGTGCGCGTATTTCATGAGAGTAGGAACTGTAAAGGATAACAGCGTGTCTGAATATAAATGTCAGACGCTTCATAGCCGCCTTTTACAGGATAAAGAAATGACAGTAACTGTGATCAAAGTGAACGCACGTGTTCCTGCAGAACATTCTCACCTGTTGGTTAACACTAAGTTTGTTTTTATTCGTCTTTATTATCTGTATTATTCTTTTAATTTTTTAATGTAGAGAGTTAATTAAACTATGTTCACTATATACACTGCTTAACAAGTTTATTAAAACAAATTTATGTAAAGTTTTTAACAAATAATGTAAGGTTTGTGCCACTGCTGCTCCAAACTAACAGTATTGGTGATTACCAAAATATTTTTTTTAGCTTTCTGTATTGGTTAGTCCTCCAATATGCATAAGCTCTTTAGTAACAGTAGTAGGCTATTTCTAATACTATAATATAATTATTGCTGTTATCTATGAAAGAAAGGCAGAAAAAATAGTCAAGCGCTTTAGTGATTTTTCTTCAGATACCCAATTACAGGTCAAAAGGTACATAAATGCTAGCAAGAATGCTGTTATGAAAGGCACAGGAGGCCATTTTTGATATGTGAATAAATACTATTTAGTTGTTTCAGTTTGTTATTTGCTCAATAAATGACAGATTCCAACAACATTTGTGTTTTCTCCTTATTATGACAGGTGGTCTAATAAATTGTTAAGCACTGTATGTTTTCATAGCATTGATTTGGCACGTTTGTCTGAAGGACATTGGGCAGAATGTGGAATAGTGTGTTTTTTGTCAATAAAAGAAAAAAATAAGAAAAATGGGCTTTTTTTATCCGATGAATCGAAAAAATAATCGGCCAACTAATCGATTATCAAAATAATCGTTAGTTGCAGCCCTAGTGTGTTTGTAGACCTACACTTTCGCAGTCCTGCTGCCATCATGATCTCTCCTCCATGATCCACACTATAAACACACAAACACACATTAATGTAGATCTGCATCATTCACACACATTCAGTATGTCAGTATTAGTGTTTGACATACTTGAGTATCTGCAGTTTATAGTTTGGATCCTGCAGTTTGTGTTTGAGCAGCTGGACTCCTGATTGTCCTGGGTGATTGTAGCTCAGATCCAGCTCTCTCAGGTGTGAGGGGTTTGAACTCAGAGCTGAAGACAAATAACCACAACCTTCCTCTGACACCATACAGCCAGCCAACCTACAGACACACACACAGACATATCATCTACAGACACACAGTCAGATCATCGACAGACACACAGACATATCATCTACAGACACACAGTCAGATCATCGACAGACA